>CABFOW010004172.1:0-26280 GCA_902141385.1 Timema californicum
CCGGTATTTCTAAACGTATGCAATGCCTTAGGTAGAGTGCATCCAAGTATACCCAGCCGAGATTGAAACCCCCAACTTTCTCATTACTGACGTACGTTACTGCGTGTTCACCAGTGTGAGTTAATATATTTTTATTTTTAGCAAAGCTATATTAACTAGTGTCACTAGTGTGATAATAAAAAGGAAGTTTTAACTAAGAGGAAATCTATCCAGTTTTGCGTTGAGGGAGAGAGGGAAAACATTTAGTAAAAAAACCCCACCAATAAACATGAGCTAGGTTTTAACCCCAATTTTTCCAAAATCGGCAGGCCAAGGCCAGTTTATTACGAAAGTGTAACCTTGGATCATTCGACCACCGAAGTGGGCTTGGGTAAAAATTAATCAACCTAAGGGTTATTTAGCTATAAATCTAAGCAGTGGTTTCTATTTTCTGTTCAAAATATCCGCTCTATAACCACGAAAGTGTATCTGCAATATTTGGGCTTCGGAACTTTCCACCCCGAGCCGATTTATTATGCTATCTTTCTGTCCGTTTCCGTTCCAAACAACCAAGAAAAAAAAAATCACGTCCGGTTTAGTTTGAAACATTCTGGCAGTGGTGCAGTATAAACAAAAGAACTAATTCAGTGAGGTAGATTATATATATGAACACAAATAAGACAAAAAAAAAGTTCCAGTTTGAAAGCCAAAGATTGAATAAATAAATTTTAATTTTTATGGTGTCACGTTCCTTTCAAAAATGAAATATTTCGGCATAATAAATACAGCACATTTTTTTAACACTTATTTATATTGACTTGTAAATGATGTTTAACAAACATATCTAAATCATATAGAAAACCAATTTCACGTATTCACCAAGGGTATATTTTGGAACCTACGATATTTCTTATATATAAGCTATTTATAATGATATTTGCAAACTGAAAATTAATACCTGAATATGGGAATCGAACCCGGCACCCTTGGTCTAGTCCGCCAACTCTCTAACCACTGAGCTATTCAGGAATTGTATTGTGCCCAAGGCCACTATTCACTCGGATTTTTAAGGAAAACTCTGTGATGGACATGCGGAAATGGTCGGCTACATATTTGTGATCAATTAAGATCATTATTTATATGATAAAGCAGCTAAATGTCCCAGGTTAAATTCCCTTGTCCAGGTATCATTATTCAATTGAAATAATAGGATGTTTAGATGCGGCTCTAAACATAACTAACAACTATAATAGCTTGGCTATTTAATCTATTATTTATAATTAGTCTAAATTTATTGCAAAATATAAGGCTTATCTATTTGTTGACGACAGTCTCATAAATAATTGGGGTGAACACCATTTTACAGTTCAAAGTAATATGAATGGTGTTTATTTAGCACCGCGTCTTACTACCCGTTCGAGTTATGTGCCTATGTATTAATTACATTAATGGTTTAGGGGCTAGGAAGGTTTAATTGAGAGGAAGTGCACCCGTATCTGCCTGGAGGGAGAAGAAAAAACATTTAGGGAAAACCACCCTCAGTGCACCCAACCGGTATCGAACCCCAACCTACCATTATTGGCAGTCTATTCTGACACGAGATAGCATGTTAGACCACGCGGCTAACGAAGCGGGTCTGAAGATGTTGCTTATGCTGTTACTCACTGTTTTATCTTAGGTAATTTACAGAAGATTTTGATTAATTTTTTTTTCAGTTTCTCAGTATGTAGATCCTTCATCAAATCCCTTGAAATAAATATGTTTAATTAGCTATTTTATGTTTCCAAATTATTTAGCAGTGTACAAAATAACTTAATAGTGGCAAACATATAATTTGAAACTCATCAAATCATACCCATTTTTTGTTAAAGTACTTAAAATGATTTAGTTATGAGATTGCATTAGAATTATAGAGTATCAAATTGACATAAATTTAGAAATACTTTTTAAACAATAATCAGTAAAATTCTGAGTATATTTTAATGTATGTGTATTTATAACATTTAAAATATATTTTATAACCTCTTTGTTGCAGTAAATATTAATATATGACATGTACAGATATTTAGTAAACATAATGTTATTTCCAAATTTACTAAGATTAATATTTGAAATTGAGAATTTAAGGATCTAGTTTCATATTTTATTACAATAATTAACCATTCTAAGAATGGATTTTAACCCAGTTACCTATTAAAATTCATCTTTTTGGTGCCAAATATGAAAACCGTATCATTTAAATGGAGATTTAATTGTGGTACTATAGTAATCTTAACCTCATAAAGTACACACCACGTGGTGTGAAAACTAAGGAATGATTAACGGATAAGATTAAAGATATCGAATAATTAAATATGCAAACTAACTATATTCAAACACGCAACCCTTAATACTAAGCCAGTGTTGCCAAGCATCTGGAAAACAGGAAGGACTGAGGGGATTTCTAAGTTGGGAAAAAATAGGTAAACAAAGAAATTTAATTATGTATCAAAAAATAATGTGAACTTAAATATTTGTTAATTTTATACATTCAATACCATGATAAGATTAGAAAATGAAAAAATTAGATTTATTTGGATAAAGATGTATGTGAAAGATGTAAATTAGAATTTACTAAAAAGTAAGAATTAATTTTAAATCAAAAACAAAAGAAAGCAAATTAAAGTAAAAATTAGTTCTAGATATTTTAAGTCAATTTATTAGTAAATATTTAAAGATTTTTAGAAAAATTAATTCTAAAGTATTAAATAAAAATGTTAAGAATGAAAAAAATATTGTATTTGAAAAAATGAATATACATTATTTTCATTGGTTCATTTGAGTCATATGAAACAATGAACAAATAGTCGAGTGAAAAATTGACGTTAGAACTAATTCATATATTTTATAAAACCAGTTTTCAAACATATAATAAAATTACAATGAAAGATATTAGCGATACAATATTTGTAGCGAGAATTACTTGATATAAAATAATTCAAGTTATCAATCAAACATGCGTCGAGATGAGAAAATGTTGTAATTACTAATTACAAATAAAATTATTTAATTTTTTTTTATACTTTATAATTCCGGAAAAGAAGTACATTTAATTATTGATGTAAAGAATATTTTCCTTCAAATTCCTATTTGAGAATATATACATTCTCTTGTTACTTGATAGCCAACGTGGTTTCATTAAGACCAACCGTAGATTTTGATTTTTAATTTTTTAATGCAATACTATTTTCTTCTGTATTAATTCTCAAAATAATTTTTACTTTTTTTTTTGTAAATTATAATTTACATCGTTCTATTACATTTGAAACCCAATAAGTTTCAATGTTATCATTTTAAAATCTTATCTTAAAGTAATAACGCTCCTTACTTACAATATTGTTCAGAATGTTCTCTAAAATAGTTATTCAACTACATATTTTAAATAGTAAGTCTTTAAATAGAAGAACCAGTGATCTGAAGAAATAATCACGTTGGTTCTAACACATTATATTTCCTTTCTCTTTTATCCGGAAACATTGGGGTTCAAGATAAAAAAAAATCTCCCAATAAAAAAAATACATCCGGGAAAATTATAGTTATTTAAATGGAATACATTCAATATATATTTACCAAGTTTAATTTATTTCTATGACGTTAATATATTGAGAAACTTTATTAAATTAGTTATTGTCAAGCAACAACATCAATTCTAGTTATCGTCTAACACTAAAGTCTTGTCTTACTGGACAGTGCTCAGGGAATCAATCTGTCACTAATGTCAGTTCTGTTATAAATAAGATATGTTAATATTTCAATATTATAATAAAGACCTTAACAAACACATCCACTTCCACTGCGATTGAATTATTTGAAAATTAACTGAACATTGTTCATCTCAGACCACCCGCGCAATGGAGGTCAAAGTCGCGATAGTTTCGCCGCCATGGCCGACAAAGTGACTGTAGTTTTATGGTATGACGCGCACTTTACCGCGGCGGCCAGAGAGAATACGGACGATTAAGGGTTCAGCCACGAGTGCGTGAGCGACTGTTTGGCCAAACTGGCGAGCGAGCGCGTCATTAGCAGATTGACTCCTTGTCAACAACTATCGATAGCTAAGGTTCGAATCTTGACTCAGTGAACTGAGGGTGGTTTTCGACAAGTGATTTATTGTTGTGGTTTTCTCATCCTCTCTCCATGCTAATGGTGATTCTTATTGGTAAATACCTACTTTGATTATAATATTGAATTATTTTAACATATCAGCTTTACATCTATATATACATATAGGTATGGTTTATGATCTTACCAATTAAATTAGTCCGTTAGTAGCAAGAGTGCTAAACCTATCGATAGTAATAAAAATGTCAAACCGAGAAGTTTTCCTAGAACTCAATGAACCATCATACAATAATATTCCATAGCGCCTTTAAACGATACTGTACTGGCTCGAGCGTGCGCGCTTGAAAACTAGAACCAGTTCTATCTTCCAAGCGCACTCGCTCAGTCTGGCCGCCCCCTAAAACATGCTGCCCGCTGTACACAGACATTTCATTAAACTACACAGCGATCAGTACAGTTTGATCAGTCACTCGTTGGAACTCTCTTGTTGAGGATGTACCACATAGCAGCTACTTGCTTAGCGTTCATTGCGAGACTGACTATACACACTCAGTGGGTCGTGACTGCCTAGGTTCGATTGACCGAGTGTTTTTTTTTGTCACAGCCGTCGTGACTTGACCACTAGTGCGCTAGAGGCCTAATTTCCAAAAAAAATTAGTCATCTCGTTCGATTTAACTCTCATCGCCCGACTCGTAGCAGTCTACTATTTGATGGCTCTATGTAAATATGTAATAGGCTATATATGGATCTATGTAAATATGTAATAGACTATATGGCTCTATGTAAATATGTAATAGACTCTATATGGCTCTATGTGAATATGTAATAGACTCTATATGGCTCTATGTGAATATGTAATAGACTCTATATGGCTCTATGTGAATATGTAATAGGCTCTACATGGCTCCTCCTGGAGCCCAGCCACTTCACCTACCTAACTAGTAGGGTGCTAGTCACCACTACACAAAGTTATCAGCACAAGTTTCATCTCTAGTTGTGAAACCATTGAACATACTTCTCCATTAAGATCAAATCATCCTATTCTGAACTCCTATGACATGACTTCACAATGGTCAATTTTATGAAAAAATAACTTTTATATATTTAAACTTCAAATTAAGCTGTCTGGAAAATAAAAATGAATGCGTTTTGGGAAATCTTTGATCCAAAGGGAATTTTTTTAGGAAAAATTGTACGTTTTACCAAAGGGTCTATTTTGTGTCCACATTTCTTGCCTGAGATACCCGCTTAGCAGTGCGGTGTTTCTGCTGCAATGGTGGCACCGTGGATGAATATGTCCTGCTGACCCAGATCGCTAACAAGGGGTTGATTGGATTCATTCACGTCCCAACCAAATTGCATCAACAGCCGGAACTCTCTTTGCATGAGCTCCGTCAATGAACAAACGTTGCCGTTTACATGTCGTTCAAATGATATCAAAGAGGAGATATAATTGTGTTCTGATAGCTTTCTTGGAGAATACAATGCTGCAGTTGTATCTCATTGATGGATTTAAGGCCGAGTATACTGGTTGTGTTTAAGGTGGTTGTCTCGATATATATGTATTTTTAGCACTGTGTCTTACTACCCGTTTGGGTTGTACAATTATGATACTAATCACGCTAATGGTTGCAAGGACGACTAATATTATATTTTCAGAAAGTGTATCCATGTAAGGAGCGTAGAAAACAATTTTGGAATATCAGCCTCAATACACCCGAACGAGACCCAAACCCCAATCTCCCTGTCATCTATAGTCTAGGCTATTGTGAGAGTAGCACGTCAGACCATACGGCGACCCAAGTGGGTCTTACTATAGTGTATTATGGGTCAGGAAGATGGACATGTGTATTTGCGTGAGTGGTGAGTGGGAAACAAATAAGACCCTCTGGGATTCAAACCCTGACCTGCCCATCACCAACAAATCAGACTAAATGAGCTTGACATTTGAATGACGTGCCCACTGGTTCAGGAGTCCTGATTGTTACCCTCTGTTATAATGTAAAACAGAATATATTTTTGAGAATTCAACCTTTGTGAACGGAGATGGCAGTAATAAAAACAGGTAAAATGAGTTCTCACTTTGAACAAACGAATTTAACACGAATGCTCTATAGTATTATAATATTATCAAACTTAATATTGTGGTAATATTTCTGTTGAACGTATTAAATAATATAAATCCAGCCAGTTGATCTTACTGCCCTCCTACTTTCTCCCTCCCCCCCCCTCCCTCCGTCCTATGGACCAGCCCCTGATTGGTGCTAACATATTACTTTCCGGTCGTGGAAACGATTCAGTGCACTCAAATAATTATATAATATCATCAGAGTTGATTGTAATTTTGTGGTTTGGTTATTTCACCTCGTCTCACTATCTTTTTTAGGCTATACGCATTATGATAATTAGGCTAATTTTAGTAATACCCATAATAATTATAACAATTTACAATCTCATTATCCTTTATTCTAGTGCTAGCTAACAGTTACAAGAGCCGTAACAATCCAGAACTGAAAATTACATAAGCACTTTGCATAAAATATAATGATATAAGAAAACCAAATAAATAATAATAGTAAAATAATTATAGATACAATTAATAAATAGTTAATAGAAGATAAGAACATAATAATAGCTATATGATAAAGGGAAGTAGGGAAATTCAATCATCATGGATATCGATTATGAAAATAATAACATTAAGCAAAATAATTTAAATTTAGATTATTAGAGAAAGAACATGTAATGATAAAATTAGTTATAAGGGATTTCGTTAAATATCTCTCTGAGCTTGGCTCTTCTTCCGTATTATTATTATTATTATTATTATTATTAGCACCGCGTCTTACTACCCGTTCGGGTTATACACACTTACGCTAATGTGTAATGGTAGGGTGATTGCGAGATGAAATGGAGGACCTACAGTTTAACGTGGAATCCGAACCACGGTGGAAACCTGGCATTCTTCCGTAGTAAAAGTCGAGCTAACCAAATAAAAATTTGCGCTTTGGATGCAGTGGCCAATTTGGCTCACCTTGTAAGGGTTATTGAGAGAAACAACTTTTTGATTACAAGAGGCTCAAGAAGAGATAAGAATACCTACATGATCAAGGGAAAATTTACAAGATATGTTGCTATTAAAAATAATTAAAACATAAAACATTTCACAATAAAGTATATGAGAAAAGAGAGTTATAAGGCCTAAAAGGTTTAGTATTTTTTCATCATCAAAATGAATCCTGTTAATAAATAATGTATAAGCAGCAACAAATTTACGTTGAAATTTTCCGGCCTGAAAGAGTCAGTTAAGTTAATGGAATTCCAAGCAACATCAGCATATTCCAACTTAGATCTAATCAAGGCGTGGTACAGTGTTAAAATAAAATCGACTGATTAAAAGAGAAAGAAATTGATTTAATATGTCCAAGTATTATGAGTGAGAAATTATATAGTCGACATGGAAATGAAAGCAGAGTTTGGTGTCTAGGAGAACACAGATCATTAATATAGAGGTAGTTCACTATGCTATCGTTAGCCTATTTAAAATAAAAATTTTAGCACTAGTTTTATTAGTAAAATATATAGATTTGGTCTTTAATCTATTAAAGGACAGTCCATTTTCAGTATAAAAATTTAGAGTAGGCTATTAATGTAATTTTGCGATTCTATAAAATCTTAGATTGATTTGATAGTTTAAAGAAAGTTTAAGACCATCTGCAAAATGTAGGTAACTAGATGAGTATAATTTACAAATAACTTATTACCAATAAGCATATTGAAGAGGAGTAGTCCCAAACAATAATAATTATGTTTCTTACTCATTCCTAATTCATTTGTGAATTTAAATTAATATATTTTGGTCTGTTAGTAATAATCTAATAAACATAAAACACGAGCCCAAGTGTTGTTTGAGTACTAGTGTAGTATTGGTGTTCTTTACTGTCTAGATCTAACATCCCACTAAAGCTACACTCAAACTCTGACATCATTTATAAGTAAAACTAATTCTTACTTTGCTTATTTAACCAAGTTACATACTTCACTAAAACTCCACTAGTACTCAAACAACATTCAGCCTCATTCTTAGGGCTTCGTAATGAAAGCGCACAGGCTGAATTTGTCTACCTGCTTTGGAATATATCAGAATTACTTGAGGTAGGTTCATCAAAAGAGCACCAGTGTTTTTTCATCTCTGAGCTCTATATGACAATACAGCTTGTTAGTTGTGTTTATTGTGTTTTCATTACAACCAACCTAACCTAACCCGACCCCGTAGTTTTATTACTTTAATGTAATTATTGATATTTACAGTACATATTTTGTGGTGTTTCCACAATATGAAGCTGTATTATTTTCCCCTTGCGCTTTTGATTCAAGGTCTAGTTGTGCTTTTGATATGAGGTTTCTCCCTCTTGTGTGCTTTTGTTGTTCTCCGCTTTCCTTCATATTTGCTCATTGTTTTGTAATAAACTAATTACCGTGAAAATTACAAGTATTCATTTGAAACAACGTTTTTCCTTTAGTAACTCTATCATGTGGTCTCGCCTTGTTCGAATATACTCTCCTCGCATGTTTAAATTAATACAGGTAAAGTATACACTGCACATGTAAACTGATATTAACTTTTGTTGAAAGCTTCAATTCGGACAGCTCATTTATTTCAGAACTGACTCACACAATATTTCAAGGGAAGAAACGCTTTGTCTGTTTCTCTTCTCGTCCGGGTTGTTCGTATATTTACTCTGGTATAAGGTTGAGGAGGCTATAATATATTGCGACGGAACCCAAAGATACGCGAAGGGGGAGTGGGACACTATTTAGGAAAAAAATATACCTTTCCTATATCCGACCAGGATCTAAGCCTTGACCTTACCGAATTACAAGCCAAACCAAACTTGACGAGACTGACACTTTTGTCCACGTTCCAACTGTGAATTTAAAAAAATACTAGATCTACTTTCATGTATTCGCACGTCAAATAGGCCTAGTATAATTTACAGCTGTCACTTTGTACAAATAGTATCCATGATGATTACATAATAATAATACATTATAATGTAGCTAAATTTGGTCCCCAAAAAGTTTGTATTTGTTGAGTCTATTTTATTAAGCATCACTTCCTACTAGCTATTTGGGCTATTCTCACATAACCACTTTGGTGGCTGCATAGTCTAAGGCAAGGGTTTACAACTAGTAGCTTGTGATACCTTTTTTGAGGCCCACGAAATTTCTTGGAAAAGTAATCCATTTTAGTAAAAATTGATATTTTTAGCTGAGAAACGAAAAGTTTTGACTTGCGTGGGAAAAATCCTTGGTAGATTAAACTGAATCCAGATTGAGTGTAGTGAAGTTACTTTTCCTAAATAGTTTTACACCCACCCTCCACGCAAATACGGACACATTTCTTGTCATACCTTCCTTATCCCCAACATAATATTAGCGTAATTAGCACATATGTCAATTGCCCAAACATGTAGTAAGACACCATGATAATAAATAAAATATCCACACATTTTAGAATAATGATTTACGATGAAGGAAAATATAATGGAGATTAAATGTGCCCGCATTTGTGTGGAATAAGAGTGGCAAACTATAATATATAGCTGTACAAAAGTGTATACCAAACTGTGGTCTGTGGATTTTCAATTTTTACTTCAGTGAAAAGATTAAGAACTGGTTTACGAATCCGCTTCAGGGTGATATTATGAATGGAAAGGCCGCACGAAAAACTCATCAATTTTTACGGGGATATAATTTTTGAAATTGAATCCAAACATAAAAAGTGGAAGCAGTTCTGTCTGTTTATCAAATGTATCCATTTAATTCTACTGGAGCTTTGAAGGTGCTGCTCCCTTTCACAACTTCATCAAACCTGTTAATTTGGATTCCAAGCTTTGTTAAGGATCAAAACAGAATTTCTAATCAAATTAAAGCTGTTAAACTCCTTGCGCCTGAAAAGAGGTCACATCGATTTGTACTCATGATAAATAGATCAGTTTTGTAAAATTAATTTAAATAGCAAGTTTAAAAAAATCATGTCCGTTAAAGGTAGGTGGGTCATGAAAATGTTTCGTTCTAAAAATAAGGTTGTGTTTCTAAATATTCTGTGAAGCACTGTAGTACGGTATTTTTGTACGTTATATATATATATATATATATATATAAAACGTACAAAAATACCGTACAACAGTGCAATCCTAATATATATATTAGGATTGTATAGTGCAGTGGTATGTATCCTGGAGTACGCTAAGATATATAGGGGGTAAGTAAAATTTATTATAGACATATATTTAGCATCTAAAACACATTTTTTAAGACCTTAAAATTTTTGTTGTAGATTATATAATAAATGCATATATATATATAAGTATTTAAATATATTTATATTTACTTATGTACATAAATACATATATGTATTTATGCATACTGTATTTATTTATATATAAATACATATATATTTATTTATTTAATTTAAATCTATGCAAATATATATAAATTACATCCAAAATATGAGGTCTTAAGAAATTAGTTATAATGATACATATATATATATTTAACATTTATATGTATATGTATCACCACGTCTCAACACCTGCTCACCACCACATATATAACATATATATAATATCTATCACCACGTCTCACCTTCTGTTCACCACCAAAAATATGATAACTATTTTAGTGGGGTAGGGATGATGAAAGAAGAATTTTAGAGGTAGTTTACACACATTTGCGTGGAAGGAGAGTGAGAAACCATTATTATGAATCAACCTCAGTAGACCCGACCGGGACACTAATCCTTGATCTCTCCATCTTCAGCAGGCCAGTCTAACATGAGAATGACAACTTAGACCATTCGGACACTGAATCGGGCAATCAAGATTAAATTATATAATATGTAGCTTGCATTATGCACCAACCACTTTGGGAATACGAGGTTAAATTGAAATTACAACAGGGGATAGGTGAACGAAAGAGTGTTGAATAGTACAGGTATTGTGTTTGCGACATCATGCATATAATACATAAATAATACACATATAATGTTTTCCACATTAAACTTTCAAATTATATCAACGATGGAAGTACCGACTGTAATGTGTGACATCAAATGCGGCATGTGTAATGGGCTATCTCCATTTCATCAAATAGCACTGTAGACATGAACATTTCGCAATACAGAGTAGGACCAAGACTATACATGACGAAGGCGCATATATATACAGAGGAAGAGCTACAATAATTTACAATGTATGTGAGGACTCACTATAGCAAACACTAATATTTTACAGGGGACAACGAATTTGTTACATACATACATACATACATACATACATACATACATACATACATACATACATACATACATACATACATACATACATACATACATACATACATACATACATACATACATACATACATACATATATACATATATACATATGTGCATACATACATAGATACATACATACATACATAGATGCATACATCCCTAATCATGCCAGTCTCTTAAGGGCTAGGTACTAAACTGTGCATGTACCTAGCTCAAAAACAACTCCTTACTTAATCCATTCTCACTAACTTTATCCACACTTCCATTTCCTTGAAGACTTCCTTCGCTTCAACAACATCCATACACCGAGTTATACATACTCTTTTATTATTAAACCTCTTAATGTTTATCTTTTTCACACAGTCATCTACAACTTTTAGTCAGTTCTTACATGACTTATCCTTTCTTTTTAAGCCACACATTCTACCTTCATATATTTGTTTCGCCACTCGATCCCCATTCATCCTCTCAACATGCCCAAAATAACGTAAGACACTTCTTTCACATTGACATATTGGATTCCCTTTCAAACCGCACTCCTTCAGAATCAGTTCATTACTTACTCTGTACATAATCAACCTCTTTTTACTTTCTCAATATCTTACAGGTAGAGAAAGTATAGAGATCGTCAAAAAAATTGAGCTCAAGATTTTGATGAATCTTGAAGTTTCATGACCCCCCGAATCCAAAAAAGTTGTTTTTGACTTTCCGTCCATCTGTGTATCTGTCTGTACCTCCAACTAGGGCCTAAACTATTTTACCGATCGGGCTTAAACTTAGTATCTAGGGTTTTCATAGGGTTGCCCCGAGGGCTTCTTGGAATTGGATAGCCAACCCTAAACTTGAGGGTAGTTTAATGAAGGGTAAAAAGAGAAAAAGTAGATTCTCTCAAAATCAGCTCTGACGATTTTGATTAAATTTAATTTCTATACATTTATAAATGTTCCAAACAAAATGGTTTCATTCAATATTTCGGCAAAACGACTTTAAGGGCTCCGGTCTGATGCGTAATTTAGCTTTTTTTTTTACTATATCTCTATTAAATTACTTATTGTTACAAATATGTAGGTCTCTTTATAATACAAATATTTTATAAGAAGCGTAATTTTATAAAACCAATAACTTTCAAGTTATACGTAAATGTATATATTTTTTAACTTTTCAAACACAAAAGGTGAAAAGTATTGGTACCGCAAAAGAAAATCTAACCTGAAATGTTGATGGATGTCGACGTCTCAAGACCCCTCCAAACCCTAAAAAGTGGTCTTTGCAATGACGTCTGTCTGTGTATCTGTTTAAACTTAAAATTAAGAGTAGTTTAATAAAGGCTGAAAAGAGAAAAATCGATTTTCTCAAAACCGACTCTAATGATTTTTATTAAAATTCGTATCTAGGTGTTGATTAAGATTATAACTAAACTGGATATTTTAATTTTATCATGAAAATGAATTTTAGGGTACTTTACAGAAGCAGAAACTTCCGTATTTCCGCAACTATTTGAGATATTAGATAACTAAGCATTGCAAAATTGTATTACTACTAAAAATAACAAACTTTAATATGAAGTATATTTTTATAAATCCAACAGTTTCTGAGATATTGGCAAATATATTAATACAATTTTGCGAGCTTTAGTTGTCAAGATATACTACTTAAGTTTTTACAGAATTATTCTCCAATGCCATAGAGTAATTAAATATAAAAGTTTATGTTGTTTTTCCTTAAGCCTCTTAGTAGAAATATTTGTACAACAATGATCTATATCAATTTTAGACTCAATAGTCAATATTTAAATTTTTTATTGGTCAAAGTTTATAAATGAAGAATTTAATAACAATGCAATGCAAAACCTAATAAAATGTCGAAAATTTTAACCGGAAGTTGAAATTTTAATACGAAGTGTTGACCTCTGTGGACCCAACATTAATCTTTTTTATCGGTACAGACATACAATTGGGGACATTAATTAATTAAAAACAAAATTATAAAATTCAAAACCACGATTAAAAAAAAGTTTAACATAAGTATAGTGCAATTTATGCTTGGGTTTGCTAATGTATATTATTTTGTTTCACATAAATTACGAGTTTTGAGTAACTATATCCATTTAAAAACAAAAGAGCGAGAAAGTCCATGTGGAGTTCCGTACCATTTATTCTTTTTTACCTGTCTACGTCTATTGTTTTCTAAATTAAAGTTTTATTTGCACCGCGTTTTACTACCCACCAAGCCATACTTATTTAGCATCCTTTTTTGAGGCTATAAGCATATATACTGATTACGCTAAAGTGTTAGGGATGAGCCAGGTAGAATTTAAACGAGGTGTACCCAACTTTGTTGGAAGGAGAATGGAAAATAATCTAGATTAAAACACTCTTATTGCACCTGACCAGTATTTGAACCCTGATCTCTCCATCGTCGGCAGTCTAGTCTAATGGAACAATGACACCTTAAATCTTCAACCACCGAAGTGGGTCAAACTTATTTTAACCACGATAATGTGTAAGGGATGAATAAGATAGAACCTAATTGCCCGTGTTTGCGTGGAGGGAGAGTGGGAAACACTTAAGGTATATTAACTCCCTAAACACCCACCCTGGACTAAAGCCTTGGTCTCTTTAGACCCAGGAATACAGACTAAATTAGTCTGTCACTTAGTGTGCATGACCATCGAACCAGGCTCCAACAGTATTATAGCATATAAAGGCTGTCCTGTACCTGTCCCAGAAACCATCCTACTCGTTATATAAATCAACCTCTCACTAATGTGAAATTAAATGTTAAAAAAATTCCCCCCTCACTTTCTCATCCAAGCATAGCTGTCAAAATGCAGATTCTTGCAAATTTTACTACCCGACCTAACTCATATTTCATTTTGACTAATCTTTTCTTAATATTATAAAATCTGTTTTTAAGATTCACAAGAATATTAACAGTAATAACATTTCACATACAAATTAAACAGAACATTTTAAATAGCAGAAACTCTGGGCTAAAATCAACCAGACCTCAAGAGGACAATGGGCTGGAAACTGATAGTAAATGGTGACCTGGCGGTCTAGGGGGAAGGTGTTGGACTTCTATGCTGGGAGTCCCGGGTTTCAATCCTCGGTTCCGGCACTGATTTATATGATTGCCAAACCCTTCCTTCACCTCTAACAAGACGTGTATTAATCACAACTTGTGAATGTGTGGATTGCCAGGCCTCCATCGTGGTTCTGATCCCCCGTTAAACTGTAGGTTTTCCATTTCATCTCAAAATCACCCTACCATTACACATTTGCGTAAGTGTGTACAACCCTACTGACGTGGTGCTAATACTAATAATAGTTGCCATTTATCTGACAGCACAATTGGGTGGCGGTTCTATTAGTTTGCTTGCTTCTCTTACTCTTACCAAATTGTAGCACGTCTATCATTCACTATAGTATGTATTAAGAATGTATTAAAAATAATATATCTTATATATTTATATACTCATACATTTAATTGATGCAATAACTTGCTAATAAGTTTAATTTTTACCATGTGAATGTTTAGGGTTAGTGTGTAAGTAGTAGGAATATTTTCTTAATTTTCTTTATTTACTTCGAGACTCAAACAAGATGAGATACAATAATATAAAGTCCAATCTTCAAAAGAAAAACCTTACCTGACATCTAGAAAAGTTACTGTATCATCTTTCACGTATTAATAAGTCTGACCATGTGATCTACAGCTGAAACTTTTGATAAATGTAATATATATTAAATATAACTGTTATTAAAATAAATTGCTATCAATGTTGGAAGCCGAAATAATCTCTGTATGTTCTTAAAAGTTTTTTTCACCACGACTTACTGCTTGATCAGGTTATACGCCCATATAATAGTTACTACAATGGGTTAGGGATGAGTTAGGAATCATTTTAGAGGTAATGCACATGTATTTACGTGGAAAGAGGGTGGATAACCATTTAGGAAAAACCAACGTCAGTAGACCTGACATGGATTCAAACCCCAGTCTCTATGTCTTCAACAGGCTAGTCTAACATTAGACTGATGCCATAGACCATTCTTCCACTGAATCTGGCTTCTTATAGGTCCTTATTACCAAAATCCAGGTGTATATGCGATTTTGCCTCTTTGCCTTTTCTTTTACTTGATCGCAAATCACATATGTTAGACTATATACATGCATTTTTATGTCATTACGACTACAACATGTTAGTTTTATTGTGATTGCATATTCTATTGATTTTGTCCTATTTTATGAATAAGCACCTTTACGTGCCTTAAGCTTTGGCCTCTCTTTTTTTCATATGGTATGGATTTTTTGCTGAAAGAGGGAGTGAGGTTTTTTAGGAATTAAAAGTTGTGGAACACTTGTTTGTAGTAGGTTTGAAAATCGACACTTATTAAATAGCTTCCAATGAACGTAAATTGGGTGGAGACCAATGGGAACAAAGGCAGACATCTTGGGAGGAAACAAAATGTCATTGTGGGAGAAAAGTTCAACTTGTTCGGCAAAGGGAAATTAGAAATAATGAAGTCAAACTAAGATTTTTAAATTATGAAAAAAAACCCATTATATCTGAAAATATAACCCATTTCACTACTTAGAATCTAGAAAAGTATATAGTGACTAACAGCATGCAGCCAGCCTCACTGATCAAATGGACTAAGGTGTCACTCTCGCAGTAGACTGGGCTGCAATTTAAGGACAGTTCGGGGTTCGAATCTAAGTCTAGTTTACTTAAAGGTATTTTCTAAATTCTAAATAATTTTTTAGTCTCCCTCCACACAAATGTAGATATTCTACCTCTAAATTCCACCTTCATAACCCATAACATATTTGAGTAATTAGTACAACATACGTTCAACTGTAACGAGTAGTAAGGTGTGACGTTAAAAAAAATCAGATCAATGTGAATTTGCTATCGGTAATAAAATATTAGGTATAAAAATCAATTTTACATTGCTTATTGTGTGCTCTTATTTTTACTTAAGTGCCTATTCTGGTGCCTAAATCCCGTATTTTGTATCCCCATTTGCCTGCCTATTTTAAATATTTTGGTGCCTATAGCTCCCTATACTCAGCAGTCTAGACCAACATGAAACTAGCGCGATAGTTAACTACGCCACTGAGGCGGGTTGCCCTCCCGAAATTAGAGCTATTGACGAAGGTACAAATTGAATTATTATTATTATTACTATTATTATTATTAGCACCGCGTCTTACTACCCGTTCGGGTTGTACGCACTTACGCTAATGTGTAATGGTAGGGTGATTGTGAGATGAAATTAAGGACCTGCAGTTTAACGTCGAATCCGAACCACGGTGGAGACCTGGCATTCCCCACATTCACAAGATGTATTGTCAGAGGTGAGGGAAGGGTTTGGTAATCAGATAAATCTGTGCCGGGACCGAGGAATGAACCCCGGCCGCCAGCACAGAAGTCTGACACTTTACCCCTAGACCACCAGGTCACCCTACAAATGGAATTATAAAACAGTGTTGTCCAAAGGAAGGAATGCGCTTATACAAGCTTTTTTTTAAAAGTTTTGTTTATTTGTTCGACGGTTTTAAAGGATACAAATAAACAAAACATAAGCACAGGAGCATCAGTTCTGAAATGGAAAATAAACTGAAAATCGTCAAATGGGTTTTAGGTTTTTGGTATACTAATGGTCAACATTAAACAGTGTTATCCCTATACCTTCCTGATATATAACAATGATAATATTCACGCCATTTTGTGATTGTGAGCTCTACCACTAAAACAAACAAAAGTACGCTCCACCCCCTCTTCTGTATTTTTTGTGTGTGTTCACGGGCGGTGTTCCTGCCGTAAAAAACAAACAAAAGTACGCTCCACCCCCTCTTCGGTATTTTTTGTGTGTGTTCACGGGCGGTGTTCCTGTCGTATCGAATGACGCGGATTTCCTGGGGACAGCAACGAGAGAATCAATCACAGAGTATGTTGAATACACAAACAGTCCATGGAGATTGCTCTGGAATATAAAACTCTTTGTATGAAGCACAGCTTGTGTTTCCTTCCTCGTTCTGCAGACACTGCAGCGCGCTTGAGCAAACGACGCGTCAATTCACTTCGAAATACGCTTTGACACAAATACATTAATGATCCCTCTGGCATGATGGTGTATGGGGGGGAGGGGAGGGAGGAGAGATGAACTTTAATATTATACCACTTGTATTTTTAAAGGGTACAGCTATTATTTAATTTGTATTATTATTTCCAATAGTGTAAGTTTATCTGTATGTTCGTACGTCTAGGAGATTGAAAGGTGTCATTTGAAGAAATTGTAGAGGAACCTCTCAACAGATAGGGGGAAAAAAACACATTGCCCTACTCAATATTGTATACATGTATATTTTTCTAAATAAATAGTTAATCGTTAATATATATCTTAGAGTATATGCAACTTAAAACCATACATATACTTTAAATTAAAACATTGACACATGGACACGGGAATTGAAGCTGGGATATTTGCTTATGTCTACGATTTTATCACCTAGATATTCAATAGTCGCTCTGTGCCTAGGCTTATTTTTCACTTATATTTTAAGGCATTGTCTATGATGGACGTGCGGAAATTGTCAGCTATACAATATGTGTGATCTATTAAGATCACGAGTTATCAAATAACGGAGCCATCTTCAACTTGGTAAGACTTTATGCTCTCAATAGTACAATGACAATGAATTTGCATATCATGATGGATTAAAAAGTCAAGTTATTATATTTGTTAGTTATGATTACAGCCACATCCAAATATAATATTCTTCAAGTTGAAAAATGACACCTGGACACGTCTTGTGCCATGATATATTATTCTTTGTAGATCTAAAACCGAGTATCTTGTTAGAAGTTAAGTTAGTTTGTAAATCGTATGCTTTTATATACCATTATTTATGTAGAAAAATAAAATAATTAGTGCTATCGATATTTATGTTAAACATTTAAAGTAATCAAATCGCCTGTAGAAACTAGTTTGTGTGGGAACTGACACACATGTGACACCATAAAACGGTTGTATGAGTGAGTAAGATACGCATGACAAAACAAACAATAAATCAATTTCGTTGAGTGGGTTTGAAACTCGCAAACTGCTTGTAATTGCACTGCTATCCCACCGTCTGAAAAAAAACACACACACACTCGCATCAGCGCGCAAGTGGCAGATTCGAGAACCATATCGGTGTGGAAACCGTACATTAAGCGTTATTCTGGGGGGGGGGAGAGGGGGGGCTGCTTCTCCTAAAACGCTTAGTGCACGGAATTACATTTTAAAGCTTTGGATCGCGCTTACACATCAATAACGTTTTGAACCGTTCGTCCCTCGTCTCCCTTACCAACACATGCACGAAATAGAACGAACGCAATCAATCGGGACGATGGGTAGTTATGGATACTGTGCAGTTATTAGGTACTTTGGTTTTTTAATGGTCAAATGAGTAATTAATTGCCTTTGCTTAAGAGACTGACTGATTTATATATATATATATATATATATATATATATATAAAGTGTATTGTCTTCAAAAATTTAAAAAATAAATAAAAAAAGATGAACCAATTGTTTAAATATCAATTTCAAAATATTATATAAATTTTATATTTGGGTTTAACTAAATGTTAGTAATTTATAGGAGATCCATGTTCTGCGTCTTAATGAACATTTGGGCTATCCATAGAGGGTAGGTAAGGTAATTACCGTATTTATTAATACATCGTATAGTATATTCTATTATATCTAGACTATTTCCATTTTATATACTATTTTACATCCTTTACGTTTCCAGACTGTGGCCTAGGTCAGTGTTTTTTTTATTAAAGCCATATATTTTCCAGTACTATCTTACTAGGCCTGCCTTCATCAGAGTCCACACTTGTAACAGTACATAGTAACGTAATGTCGTCACGATCATGTCTCGTGTGGGTTTGAAACAACTTCGGCCGAACCGAGCCTCATTGCCTTGCGAACAGTTTAGTTTAGTTTATTTAGACACAGTTAAAATAAAAACATTTAGTACTACAATCAGTCAGATACAATTTATATAAACAACAAAACAGTTCTTAAAATAATAATCTTAACAAATATATTCAACTAAGTGAAAAGGGACAACCTGGACATTATCCTAGACCTAGCCCCAGTACCTATTTAAAAAACTGGGTTGTGCTACCCTTCTTAACTCTATTCTCCTATCTTCACAATTCCTTTTTATTTATTAACTACATCAATTAAGTGCCTAAACCTAATGTCCATATATTACCGTCTATTTTTTTTCAGCTAGTTAGTTCACCCCTGGTATACTACGCCCCTGGTGCCCCACCCCGCTGGATATCCCGCCGCTACCGGATCTGGTGGTCCCGGGTCAGCAAGAGCCCCAACGGGGCTGGGCATCCCCTTATACACCACCTGGGTAGGCGCCCTATCGAAGATCTCGCTCCACCTACCTTCCCCAAAAAGCCAACGCCATGGACCTAAACCTAACCTATATACTAATTATTAGAAAATAGTACATTTAATACAAAAAAAATAAAGCTTAATATAACTTATCCTATTCACTTCCTCGATGCTGCGGTCTTTTCCTGGTCCTCTCATACAGACCACTGTTGCCAGCCGATGGAGAGGGTCCCCGACGGTCCGGAAGCCCGTTCGCTCGACCCTACTACACATTTGTCTCCAAGTGTGGGGATCCACTGAGCAGAGGGGTGAATTCCGCCGTCAACTCATTCTTCCATCTTGGTTCTACCCTTCTGGAACTGCGGCTCCCCACGGTTCATCGGAGGCTCCCACCTCCGGAATCCAGTGTATGCAGCACTCAGCTGGGCTCCGGATATCCAGGAGTCTCATCTCGATCCACCCTACAGCCTAACGTCTCACTCCATATATTCTGCCAATACATTTCCGCTACCAGTTAAGGTCTTCAAAGTCCTCCATGTCTGTCCCGTCACCACTACTGGTACTAGTCTCATCGCTACTACTGGTCGTGCCTACCAGTTCCCTAATCGTTAAGTCTAGATTTACGTCCTGTCTCCTGTCACGTCGTCTCCTCTTTTAAGTCTTTCACGTACACTCTCCCTCTCCCTAAGTGACGCGTCGATACTTTCCAATAGTAGTGTGATTAGAGCGGAGGAATACATACATCATAGCTCTGGATAAACAAATAGCTGCCGCAGCAAATATTTATCCGCGCTGTGCGATAAAGAAAAGAAGACACAGTTATCCGCATCCTCCAGTGCTATTTCTTCCCACGCAACATTGCGTAGAATTGTATTAAAATGCTGCGGGTGTTTCGCACTCCACAACAATGGTTTTTGCTCGAAAATTTAAATGAAATAAATTAACACTTTCCTCGGTTCCCTCCATCTTATTTCACTTTGAAAACTGAATGATTAAAATGCGAGCCGTGGCAGTATTGAGTTCTGAGCACGTTCACACGTGTCGTCCTTTGAGGCGACAGGGAAATAACGACTCGAGGTGGGTCACGGAGAAGTTATAGGGTCGCGTCCAAATTACCACGATCATGATACGCGTTGAGGCTACGTTACGGTGTACTGGTGCGTAAAGACATGCAACAGAACAGCGTAACGCAACATCGCTGCGTCAAGTTTGGACGGCATAGCGTAACAGCGCAGCGTAACATTGTCTCGCAACGCCGTAACATCAGTGTGTCCCATCTGGTGTCGGTTTTTTGGAGCCTCATAAAAGAAATGTTGCCTGCTCAGGTCACACTTCCTATTCTCTGTTTGGACGGGACTGTGAAAAATCAGAGCGTCTCAGCTTGTATCAATATTGGCACCACGTCTTACTACCCGTTAGTGTTAAACGCACTTCGCTAATTTGTAATGATTGAGGGATTGTGAGATGAAATGGAGGACATACAGTCTAACGTGGGATCTGAACCATGGTGGAGGCCTGACTTTTCAAACATTCACAAGTTGTGTTTAATAAACGTCTTGTCAGAGGTGGAGGAAGGGTTTAGCAATAAGATAAATCTGTGCCGGGACCAAGGTTTGAACCCCAGACCTTCAGCTTAGAAGTTTGACACCTTACCCCTAGACCGCCAGGTCACCCTCTCAGCTTGTAGTTACAGTTCACGACAATGAAGTTGAATGAAAATACTATTTTACATTTTATCGAGTTATATCGAGAAAAAGAAATTTAATGTCTTACTAAAACCCTATATAAGGTGAAAAAAATGACGTTTGGGAAAAAATTTCTGCAAAATCAAATACTACAGCAGATGAATGTAATTTTTAAAAAATGGAATGCTGTAATGCCAACGCCTAGGAGGGAAAAGGCAAAAATAAAAACTTGGACGGCATTAAGTTCGCGTCAGTGTTGCGTTACGATGTTGTGCTGCGTTTTTGTACAAGTGTGGACTCTGCTTGATAATCCAACTTAATACTAGGACAGGCACAACATCCAGTTAAGTTAATCCAGTTAAGTTAATGCAGTTAATTTATCAATGTGTTGGGATCCACATTTCACCAATGATCAATTTTTCGACTATCCTTGAACAGCTTTGCTCTCTCGGCGCTGTACGCTGAAACTTTGAACACAATTTAATGGTATTATCATAGTTTTCCGGATGTAGGTCTATGGGGATTTTGTATTAATTTTGATCCAAACAAACTAAATGTGCGGTTTGGGCTATGAGTTTCCGAACATCCTGTATAGGCTTATTGTAATATGCATCAATATTAATAAAATTAAGAGGTTTTTGTCTATTATGAGCATTGTGAAATATATACCACACTCAGAGGTATGACATTTTAAAATCAGTATCTCCTGCGCACGAAAATGAGCACCTTGAAGCCGTAATTTTAAAATTTGGATAAGATTATTTTTTAATTAATTAAAAGCCGACACGACATTTCTCCTGGGCAACATCCAGATGTTTGTTCCAGCTAGTTGTTATAATCGTATATATATGTGGCTATGAATTACATAATGTAATGATATCTTATATTGTATTACATACCTAACGATGTATTGTAAATATTGCAATATATATTGTTATATATGTATATTACAATATATATACAGAATAAATTAATATTGTAATATGCAGAGTATAGATGACCTTCTCTATCTAAAAATGAGATTTGAATTGAATCTATGATTTTTTTTCCAGCATAAGAAAACTCCAGTTAAATCTCGCGAAAAATATATAGATAATCTCTACAACGTACGTTGTAACAGTTTTATCCATATATCTATGTAACTCTATATACATCTATTTATTTCTCTAGCTATCAATTATATCTACTAGCTTATTAAAATAAAATATACAATTCGTGCATCTGTATAGCTTCGAGAATAGC
This sequence comes from Timema californicum, assembly GCA_902141385.1. Lineage (NCBI taxonomy): Eukaryota > Metazoa > Arthropoda > Insecta > Phasmatodea > Timematidae > Timema > Timema californicum. The sequence goes on from CABFOW010004172.1 coordinate 22,764, forward strand.
TTGTATCGGTGACCATGCGGACTAAATGATAGATTCATATAGTTTGGTTAGTCGGTAACGGGAAGGTTGGGGTTCAAATCTCGGCCGGTGGTAATAGGGGTAGATTTCAAATTCGAGTACATTTTATAATAATTTTGCTTCCCTCAATCATGCCCTACAAGTGTAATTAAATCTATTACTACAAAACGGATGGTTAGTAAGAAACGGTGGGAAACAAATCCATTGAGCATTTTTTTTCCTTTCATGACATTTACGTGCAGTAAATTTCAACGCGATCTTATATTTATGTCACACCGTACATTTAGTTTTGTCGCTAGAATAAAAAAAGTATGTATTTTGCATGCAATCGATCAACTCGTATTGGGTAGCTTTCAAATGGTGGTATCGATAAACACTGGTTGAGTGCTGAATACAAAAATAAATGGAGTAGTAGTGAGAATATGTAACGAGGGGACGTTTCAATACAAATTTGAACACATGAAAGAAAATATATTTGTACTTTGTCTTAAAAAATTAACACCCCATCAGAATGTGTATCGGCTTAAATGAACAGATGTTAAGGGGTAGTTTTAGAAGGAAACACGTGTTAAGGTCCATACTTTAAAACAAAAATTATAAAAGAAAACATTTCTGGTCAAAATAAAAAATAATATATTATCGGTTGATACGTTTAATTTAATTTCCTACAAATTGTAATTTCAAAAGTTTGTAAATATTTCAATACCATCGTGAAATTTGACCGAAGACTCTTCAAATGAGAGTAAAGACTCCTTTTCAAACTCCGCGATGCCTCTAACATATATTTGAAAGCCTTTGAAATGATTATATGTAGAAAATGAAACTAAGGGCTGACTGCAGACAAATAATCAATGTCTTGAACAGCGATTGGATGTAAGTTTATCTAGAATCAGTATCTCAAGCTTAACATGCAGTTGCACTAGGGGTGTAAAAAGTCCACTTTTTCAATTCTAAGTGAAATCTAATCGAATATATGGAATATTCTTGAAGCCGAATAGAAGCTCGAATATTTTTTTTTAGTTGCTTTATGCTTGAAGGTATTATATTGTGGTTATTTATATTACCTCAAGCACTAAAATCACTTGGAAAATATTTTATTTTACAATTATTTGAATATTTTGTGTTAATCTGACAAAACAAGCTACTATCATAACAATCAATTCAATTACTTCAGATTTTTTCCATATCAATATTAATTTGTAATTAATGAAACAGCTCAGAATGGTTAAATTTGAACATAAAGTGAGTGTCTTAGCTATCAATATTTTTACTGATGAAGCTTCAAGGCCAAAGTTTGTTTCGAAGCGAAGACGAAGCTGATGTTTGTTTTGAATCGAAGTCGAATCTTGAAACCTAACACACCCCTAAGTTGCACAACTAACAATTAGGATGAGATGCCTATGAAACCTCTGATCAAGCTAACCAGATAATTCTCTATAATAAATTGTTGGATTCTCCGATCATCTTGTTGATGGGCGACATAACCAATAAGTTTTAGTAAGTCGATAAGTTTTGGTATTCTTATTTAAAAGATCAACACATTTAAAGTGTGTGTTTTACATATTTATTTTGAGTGTGACTTATTTTTAAATATATTAGTATAAAATATGGCGTCTTTCAATGAAGTTTAAAAAAATTTATACAATGGAGCAAGAGAATGGTTGAGATCCAAAGCAGATAGAAACAAGCTATTTTTTTTAATCATAGAGAAATACAATTTGAGATTGGGTTTAGACTATTGTAAAGAGATATAACTTAGCGTCTGACGGAGAAAAGAATCAGATTGACTGAGTTTGTGACGTCACTCAGTTCACATGCCAGTCCAATACATACCATATGGAAGACAAATTATGTTGTTAAATACAAGGTCACATTTTGGAATTGAAACCATGGATAAACCTTTAAAATCCAAAACCAATTAACGTCATTAATCTACACGAACTTTCTCGTTCTATTGTTTAAAAATGGAGATATGTCACGAAATATTATCTCACTAACCAGATTTAATTTTTTTTTAAATTTTATTGGTAATATTAATAATGATTAATATTCAGCAATTATTATAAATACTTAAGACAATCACATTAAGTAATTAAAATGGTGAAAATAGGCATTAATGAAGTTACCCAAATTTAAGCTGCGCGCCTCTCACTTTGTGACACAAATATTGTTTAGGTTTTAATTTATGTTATCGTTTCTATTATTACCATTCGAATAATTTCTTTTAAAATAACGTTATTTATACAAAATATGTGAATAATACCACACATAAAACGTGTTAGTATGACTAGATAGTAAAATTTTGAGTTAGAATTATATAAAGTGTATTGAATCACAGTGATAAATTAATGACGGGGGAGCTAGATGTTTAATTTGCTATTGATATTCATTTAGTTTATAAATCATGTGCTTGTTTAATCAGTGTGATCAGAAAGGATATATTAAATACCCCAAGTAGTTTGTTTGTAAAGTTATTAAAATTTAACTGTACAGAAACCAATTCATAAAATATTTTAGTAGGATTGCTCTACGAAACCAATCAATATGGATTAGTAAACATTGACTAAAGTATATTTCATATAACTTACATTTATGAAAATTGACACTGTCTGTCCATACTAACAGTTTAAAAACATACGGTTTGGCGTATTAATGTATATAATTTGATTATATAACTTTTTGAACTGTTGCAAGGTAGGGCAGTATTTTGTTATTTATTTTTATTTATTGAGCACCACGTCTTACTATCCGTTTGGGTTATAAGCTCAAGTAATAATTACGCTAATAGAGTAGGAATGGGAAGGTTTAATTTACAGGAAGTGAAACCACATTTGCGTGTAAGGAGAGTGGAAAACCATTTAGGAAAACTACCCCAGTTCCCCCAACCAAGATTCGAACCTCGATCTCCCCGCCCTTGGCGTTCTGGATCAACAGGAAACTAGCGCGTTAGCCAACTACACCACCAAAGCGGTTGGTAGGATAGTAGAATTTTTTTCATAAAGTGGAACAATTGAATCCTTTTCACAGAGTAATACAGTTCAATACTTTCACATAGTAATATAGTTGAGCCCATTTCATAGACTAATACAGTTTAATCCACTCCCATCAAATTCTGGACACAAAAATTCAAAGCCAACATAAGAGCCTATACCTCTGTATCCCAACTGCCATTAGTGTTTAGGCCTCACACTCATTAACTTCAATGACTCCAAAACCATTGACTTCAACAGAACCACATTCATCTATTTCTAAAACTTCACAAACTTCACAATCAAAGACTCCCCTGTCATCAACTCCTTCAACTGGAGTTTTACTAATAATCACTCAAATGCCCCCAGTGCCTGTAGCTGTAGAACGAAGGTTAATATCACTCAAGTGCCCCAAGTGCCTGTAGCTGTAGAACGCGGGTTAATATCACTCAAGTGCCCCCAGTGCCTGTAACTGAAGAACGCAGGTTAATATCACTCAAGTGCCCCCAGTGCCTGTAACTGAAGAACGC
>CABFOW010004172.1:35595-60477 GCA_902141385.1 Timema californicum
AGGGATATTGCACTAGAGAATATTTGTAAAGTGATATCAGGCGTACATATTCTCAATAAGTGTCCAAAATAAAATGTTACGTAAATATTGTAAATGTGCTTTTTGAGAGATGTTATTTAATATCGGTAAGTAATTCATCAAATTATTATTACCTACCAATTAACATGGCATGTTTAATTCTTTTTAAATATACAATCAAAAATAATAAAACATAGTAGTACCGTGATTAGTTCCGGCAACATAATATTCGTGTTATCGGCAAGTAAGGTATGAATGTCCGGTGATTTTTACACTAAATCACCGGCAAGTTTTCCAATCTACGTATTTGACACTTTAACGAATGGTTATAAGTTTTAATCAATAATGTTCAGCCCGTACATACACTTCTAACACTTTGTAGTAATGCTTTGGCAACTTTAGTAGATACGCAACATAATATTGTCTCATAGCAAACCAGATAGTTTATATCTAAACTAATCTACAAATTAATTTAGGCCTTTTTTTAAAAAATTTAGGCCTATCTAGAATTTACAATATATTTTGTTATTAGTATACCAACATTTAAAACAGGGTTGAAAAATCCTGGCTTGGACCTATTTAAAAAAAATTCCCTACCGAGATTGGTTGTATTGGGATTTATTGACCTTATTTGAGTTTAATTTTATTTAACATGTATTCTAAATAAGTTATCAAATCAAGTAAAATATATTTTAATGTATTAAGGAACTAAGAAATAGGAGACACACTAATCACTAACTTTTTTATGTTGTCTATATAAAACAATTTTTTTAAATAGGTCAACTAATTATGATAAATTACGTTTACTGAAAAATTGTAATTTATGTGGCCGCCCATACTTATTCTAAATTCAATTTTACTAGCTCCTAACACATAAGCGTAGTTAGTATATGCGTATAAATTACCGAACGAGAAATGAGACGCACTGATAAAAAAAAATGGCTCCAATAGAGAGACCAGTTATCACCACTTCATTTTCAGCCATGTTTTTAGAAGCGATACTAATACAAGTGAAAAATGCGTGTCAACACAGCTAGCATGTTTGTAAGCTAATACCACTAAACTTGCATTAGTCCACTAAGACCGTGTCAACGAGCCTTAATGGTCTGAAGTGATACGTTGATTATTGGGACAGACATTCTAGGCAACAGCTATGGCATATGAAGTATTTCTTTAAAACTAGTACGAATACTTCAAAATTCATCCTCTCCGTCTTGTTCCCTCAGTTTAGGTAAGTATCTAATAATCATAGATATACTGAAGATTTTATTGTGATTTGATAGTACGAGTCACTGATGGTCATTTATGACATTGACACGCAGATAAAAGTAACCCTTTTAAAAGGTAAGCTTCAATATAGGAGCTTTATTGCTAATATTTAATTTTGTTAAAAATAAAATTGAAATGCATTTTAGAAACCAACAACTTGCCTAACTACTAATATAATAGAGGGATGTCAAGGTTTTAGAGAAAATGTACCTGCATTTACGTGGAGGGATAGTGAGAAAACTTTTAGGGAAAAAAAGCTTCATTATATGCAGCTGGGATTCTAACCCTAATCTCCCCGTCAGCGGAAAGCAAGACTTAGTGATTTTACCACGTGTACACCGAGGCGGGTTAGTATTTATAAAGTGAAACCCTTTGTTTACTCGCTATGGTATTTTATTTAGGTAGCATTTCTTATTCCTTTTTATTTATTTGGGGCCTTTAACGTACACTTTCTGAACCGACTAATTATATCAGAACATGGGAATTTCTATGAGTGAGAGCAAAAGAACCAACCGATTTTCCAGGAAAGGTATTTTAACTTAACTTACGGAGATCTTTTACATACTACAATCGACATGGGACCGTTAGCCTTATTTTCCTTCCGAAGTAAGTTATGCTACGAATTTTTATTTCTCAAGAAAAATATGTTGCCCCAGCTGGGCTTGAACCCACAAAAATTGAATGCTCAGACGAGCACTTTATCCCGAAACCACTGAGGTCAACAATTATGTGAAAACATTTCGAACATTTTACGAGTAGTAATTTTCCCTTATTTTATCAACTGTTCAAAAAAATTGACGGTAGAAAAACGGTCTGTTGACGGCTAATGTTAAAACTCACAGAAGAAGTTTCGGTTTGAGTTTAGCGCCGCGCTGCGCTATTTTGCCTGTAACTGTATGCATAGGGATAGATAGCTAGAACGAGTGGGAAAGGAACGTTATTTAATCTCCCGCGAATACCCAGACGCAGTAGAGACAATAGGGTTTGTCAGGATCAACTCCCTGAAGAGGTGTTATTTAATTCTGCTCCGGAGTGTACTAGGCTGGAGACGTGAAAAGTCGGAAAGTGGAAGCGAGGTAGAAGTGGAAGAAGACATTGTGTCGTGGCTATAAAGCCTTGCATCCATGGATTACTAAGAGGAAGACACTCCAGTTCAAGGTTACGAAATGTTGGTGCTGTAACAATTTTAACGAAAGAATATTCGCCATCTGTAGTTACTTTTCTATACTAGCGCCTCGTCACGCCAGCCCAAGCAACTAGCAGAGGAAACACATTATGTGTATGTTCTCTGCTACTATTTACCTATTATTATTATTATTATTATTATTATTATTATTATTAGCACCGCGTCTTACTACCCGTTCGGGTTATACGCACTTACGCTAATGTGTAATGGTAGGGTGATTGTGAGATGAAATGGAGGACCTACAGTTTAACGTGGAATCCGAACCACGGTAGAGACCTGGCATTCCTTATTTACCTATTGACGATAGGCTTAATGTGGTTCAACTTTATGTGTAGTGAAGATCTAATTTTTAATAGTAAAGCATTATGCGTGAATTTAAACTAAACTAAAACACCTCGACCAAGTCTAAATCACTGATTTACCCCTTTAAATATGTAGTTTCAACACAGATTTATCCCCTATCGACTTTCCCATTTTGAGGTCTTGACATTTGACTTACTATCTTTGACCTCTGACTTACTCTCTTTGACCACTGACTTAATACCTTTGACCGTAGATATACTCCTTTTGAGGGCTTTACCGCTGACCTACTCTCTTTGACTGTAGACTTACTCCCTTTAACTGTAGAGCTACTGCCTTTGACCTCTGACTCACTCCCTTTGACCAGTGTCAATCCTAATTATTGAACCATTTTATATTGTGAAAAACAAATAAAGATTATTATAAACTTGCCTCAGGAGGCACAATTTGAAAAAATGCTGGTTATGCCTTTACAGCGTTGAATCTATTGGCACCTGGGACCTCCGAATTATAATGAAATACTCGTATAATGGAATATTCGTGAACTTCCTTAGAAATCTACACTTTCTCTCTGAATGAGATTTGAAGATTCATAGCCTGGAGGTCCTTAAATGACCCACATCAACGGTCAAGCCCTCAATGGGATTAAGGAAGGTAAAGCACTCAAATTTTATAATATTTAGATCAATCCCTTAAGGGGGAGTAAGTCAGCTGTTAAGCCCTCAAAGGGAGTAGATCTACGGTAAAAGGGAGTAAGTATACGATCAAAGGGAGTAGGTCTACGGTCAAAAGGAGTGAGTGAGAGGTCAAAGCCTCAAATGCAGTAGATCTACGGTACGGTAGTAACCTTTTTCCGTAGATCTACTGCATTTGAGGCTTTGACCTCTCACTCACTCCTTTTGACCGTAGACTTACCCCCTTTGACCGTTGATCTACTCCCTTTGAGGGCTTAGCCGCTGAATTACTCCCCCTTGAGGGATTGATCTAAATATTATAAACTTTGAGTGCTTTACCTTCCTTACTCTCTTTGAGGGCTTGGCATCTGTCCTAAGCCCTTTTTAAACTTGAACACTGACTTAATCCCATTGAGGGCTTGACCGTCGATGTGGGTCATTTAAGGACCTCCAGGCTATGAATCTTCAAATCTCATTCAGAGAGAAAGTGCAGATTTCTAAGGAAGTTCACGAGTTTTCCATTATACGAGTATTTCATTATAATTCAAAGGTCCCAGGTGCCAATAGCTTCAACGCTGTAAAGTCATAACCAGCATTTTTCAAATTGTGCCTCCTGAGGCAAGTTTATAATAATCTTTATTTGTTTTTCACAATATAAAATGGTTCAAATAATTAGGATTGGCATTTTTTTTATTTTTTACTTTCAAATCTGAATAATGGATATTTGCCAAAGGTGCAGTCAGGACATGCAATGTTTTTCTTTTGTTAAATAATTTTATATGTGTAAAATTTAGTTTTATTTATCGAATGTTCATAATATTTGTGTAAATAAAAATTCATGAGAGTTCTAGCAGGTGGTTTTTTCTGTTGCAAGAACTCTTTCAAGATAACCAGTTTGGTAACCTCTGGGCTATACCAACAACAATTAAAAATGCATGCTTGTACTGTACCTCAAATTTAAAGTGCTATAAAGGAGTTGTATGTGATGGTTGGGTGAAAGGGGATGGGGGGGGGGGTAGAATATCCCATCTTGCTTCAGAAGGAGGATGTTTGAAATAAGTTCTTTTTCCTAGGTAACGATTTCTTCAAGGATCCATGGCAACCATTATCCTGAAATTTGAATGGACAGCTTTCAAATAGAGTGAAAGAGCACCCGAGAAGGACTTTTTTTTGTGATGCCCTTATCAAGTCTTGTTATCTTGACAGGAAAGTTATTACGTTGCTGTGAAGACAACAACAGTTTCTAACCACAGTCAAAACTAAAAACTGGGATATTCAACAAACAACGAATATTAGTGATATTGCAGTAAACAGTAATTACCAAACATAAACTTACGCCTAGTGAGTCAGTTTGTTCGGTTTAATTTCATCTCCGATTTTGGTACTGATTGTTCCATGTGGAACCTTCTCAATTTGTTTATGCCTTAGACCAAAGTAATGCAGTTGTACCTCTACTCATATATAGTGTTGCCTTTCAGAAAATTCACTAATTCATTACCTAAGTACTGTGGCTTAGCGACGTTACCTTTTTTTAAAACAAAATTTGAAGCTATTTTTCGAAGTAGATTGCACCTTAAGTTAGCACATAGAACTCTGAACTCTTATCACACCAAGACGCCAATGTATGAAATAGTAAAGAAGAAAATTAATATTCCACACACCAAAGCCTGTTTTTTTTATCACACTTCCCTTCTTTTGCTGAATAATATAAACACTCTCTTTACTACATGTGTCTGGACATTGTTAATTTGCATATCAAAATACACTTTTACTTGTTTCCTACTTTAAGCACGTATACTTTTACCGAACATTTTAATCTACAACCCAGCAAGAAGAGTCCTACAGGCCATTTTTGTATACATACCAAATATCACGAGCTGTAAACGAATTAAAAAAAAGTTTACAAAAATCTACTTCAGTATCAAACATATAACTTTCTGAGAAGATAAGACTATTTTTTAAAACAGTATTGTTGCTTTTAGTTTTAATTGTGTGTATTTACAACTCACTGAATAAAACCTAAATACATTAATATGTTAGATCACACCCGTTGCTGCTATGTCAGAGGTAGGCAACACCTATCGATTATCTTGAAGTATACACATAATATATTATTATTTTTATTAGCACCGCGTCTTACTATCCGTCCAGAGTATACGCAATTACGCTAATGTATAATGGTAAGGTAATTGTGAAAATAAATGGAGCACCTAGAGTTTAACGTGGAATCCGAACAACGGTGGAGGCCTGTCATTCCCCACATTCACAAGCTTTGATGAATACACATCTTGTCAGAGGTGAAGGAAGGGTTTGGCATTCAGATAAATCTGTGGCGGGACCGAGGATTGAAACCAGGACGGACAGCACAAAAGTCTGACACCTTACCCCTAAACCACCAGGTCACCCACATAACATAGTTTTTATAAATAGACCAATATGTATTACGTGTTTGATTAATGCGCTATAAGGAATCTCCTCACTGTAAGAAATTAAAAGAGTAAAACTATACAGTTCCAAAAATCAATTATATAAGCTTTCATTATATGAATACGCCAAAATAACAAGCGTATTTTAAATAGGTCGCTTTAGTAAATGAATAGTAAGATAATTTTTTTTTACTTTAGGATATTCTGTATGATTCGGTGACTAGAACATATCAAATGGATGTAATCTGATGGGTTGACCCGAAAGGTCACGATCATGTCAGGGAAATGTCATCTGATGGTTTGTAACTGAATGGTCACAGCTATACCAAGGAGATGTAACCTGATGATTTGTACCTGAATGGTCACAACTATACCAAGGAGATGTAACCTGAGGTTTTGTACCTGAATGGTCACAACTATACCAAGGAAATGTAATCTGATGATTTGTACCTGTATGGTCACAGCTATACCAAGGAGATGTAACCTGATGATTTGAACCTGAATGGTCACAGCTATACCAAAGAGATGTAATCTGATGGTTTATACCTGAATGGTCACAGCTATACCAAAGAGATGTAATCTGATAGTTTATACAAGATTGGTCACAGCTATACCAAGGAGATGTAACTTGATGGTTTGTACCTGAACGGTCACAGCTATACCAAGGAGATATAACCTGATGATTTGTACCTGAATGGTCACATATATACCAAGGAGATGCCATGTGATGTTTGTACCTGAATGGTAACAGCTATACTAAGGAGATGTAACTTGATGGTTTGAGCCTGAATGGTCACAGCTATACCAAAGAGATGTAATCTGATGGTTTATACCTGAATGGTCACAGCTATACCAAAGAGATGTAAAATGTAATCTGATAGTTTATACAAGATTGGTCACAGCTATACCAAGGAGATGTAACTTGATGGTTTGTACCTGAACGGTCACAACAATACCAAGGAGATATAACCTGATGATTTGTACCAGAATGGTCACAACTATACAAAGGATATGTAACCTGATGGTTTGTACCTGAATGGTAACAGCTATACCAAGGAGATTTAACCTGATGATTTGTACCTGAATGGTCACAGCTATACCAAGGAGATGTCATGTGATGTTTGTACCTGAATGGTCACAACTATACCAAGGAGATGTAACCTGATGATTTGTACCTGAATGGTCAAAGCTATACCAAGGAGATATAATCTGATGATTTGTAACTGAATGGTCACTGCCATATACCAAGGAGATGTAACCTGATGGTTTGTACCTGAATGGTCACAACTATACCAAGGAGATATAACCTGATGATTTGTACCTGAATGGTCACAGCTATACCAAGGAGATGTAACCTGATGATTTGTACCTGAATGGTCAAAGCTATACCAAGGAGATGTAATCTGATGATTTGTACCTGAATGGTCACAACTATACCAAGGAGATATAACCTGATGATTTATACCTGAATGGTCACAGATATACCAAGGAGATATAACCCGATGGTTTGAACCTGAATGGTCAAAGCTATACCAAGGAGATGTAACCTGATGGTTTGTACCTGAATGGTCACAACTATACCAAGGAGATGTAACCTGATGATTTGTACCTGAATGGTCACAGATATACCAAGGAGATATAACCCGATGGTTTGTACCTGAATGGTCACAACTATACCAAGGAGATGTAACTTAATGGTTTGTACCTGAATGGTCACAGCTATACCAAAGAGATGTAACCTGATGGTTTGTACCTGAATGGTCACAACTATACCAAGGAGATGTAACCTGATGGTTTGTACCTGAATGGTCACAGATATACCAAGGAGATATAACCCGATGGTTTGTACCTGAATGGTCACAACTATATCAAGGAGATATAACCCGATGGTTTGTACCTGAATGGTCACAGCTATACCAAGGAGATATAACCCGATGGTTTGTACCTGAATGGTCACAACTATACCAAGGAGATGTAACCTGATGGTTTGTACACTGAATGGTCCCAGATATACCAAGGAGATATAACCCGATGGTTTGTACCTGAATGGTCACAACTATACCAAGGAGATATAACCCGATGGTTTGTACCTGAATGGTCACAACAATACCAAGGAGATGTAACTTAACGGTTTGTACCTGAATGGTCACAGCTATACCAAGGAGATGTAACTTAATGGTTTGTACCTGAATGGTCACAGCTATACCAAAGAGATGTAACCTGATGGTTTGTACCTGAAATGGTCACAGCTATACCAAAGAGATGTAAGCTGATGGTTTGTACCTGAATGGTCACAACTATACCAAGGAGATGTAACCTGATGGTTTGTAACTGAATGGTCAAAGCTATAACAAGGAGATGTAATCTGATGATTTGTACCTGAATGGTCACAACAATACCAAGGAGATGTAACCTGATGGTTTGTAACTGAATGGTCACAGCTATATACCAAGAAGATATAACCTGATGGTTTGTATCTGAATGGTCACAACAATACCAAGGAGATGTAATCTGATAGTTTATACCAGAATTGTCACAGCTATAAGAAGGAGATGTAACCGGATGGTTTGTACCTGAATGGTCACAGCTATATCAAGGAGATATAACCGGATGGTTTGTACCTGAATGGTCACAACTATACCAAGGAGATATAACCCGATGGTTTGTACCTGAATGGTCACAACTATACCAAGGAGATGTAACCTGATGGTTTGTACCTGAATGGTCAAAACTATACCAAGAAGATGTAACCTTATGGTTTGTACCTGAATGGTCACAACTATATCAAGAAGATGTAACCTGATGTTTTGTACCTGAATGGTCACAACTATACCAAGGAAATGTAACCTGATGGTTTATACCAGAATGGTCACAGATATACCAAGGAGATGTAATCTGATAGTTTATACCAGAATGGTCACAGCTATACCAAGGAGATGTAATCTGATAGTTTATACCAGAATGGTCACAACTATACCAAGGAGATGTAATCTGATGGTTTGTACCAGAATGGTCACAGCTATACCAAGGAGATGTAATCAGATGGTTTGTACCAGAATGGTCACAACTATACCAAGGAGATGTAATCTGATGGTTTGCACAGAAATTAATGCTGCGTTTCTCTTTAACGTTGTACGTCTTTGCACATGAATATGACACAGTTTTATATTTTTACTTGAAATATATTAAATATATTTGTGATGTTCATAGCTGTTATTCTAGTTAAATGGATCATTATAATTGGTTTACATGCCATAACCAGAACCAAACTAATGTACCAATCTAAATATTATGTTAAATAAATCAGCCAACGAATTTATTTTTTCTTCTTAACATTTTCCTTTTTTTTTGGAGTCATTATCATATAGGCCCTACTAAAGTCTCTTTGGTTGCTGTCACAAATTAAAGTCATATTTTGCGGAGTTTTAGAAATTGGTATTCCAATATACATCAAATACACTCTACTGATTTTAAAAAGTTGTTGTTGTTGTAAAATGTTGTTAACGAGAAATTGCCGCCATAACGTTCAGCTATAACGCAATATTTAATTCTACATACTTTATTTAAAATTATGGCTCACACCAAAATTAAGATGAACGATTCCAACAGTGCTCTGTTTCATTAACAACCATATAATTTGAGTTTTATTGATAGAAAAATGTTTGTTAAAACGAACCATTAGCTCATTTTCATATATTAAGGTGGGTTGAAAGGGCATGCGAGAAATAAAAAACTATGTTCTTGCCGTTTTATAGAAAAACATTTTTTAATGAAACAAACAGCCGAAAGTATTGTTAATGCATTTTAGTGAGGATAACACCTCTTAGATATCATATTGTGAAATTTGAAAAATGACAGTTGGACATAGGAATCGAACCCGGGAACTTCGACTTAGTACGATAATGCTCTTACCACTGAGCTATCCAGGATTCATACCGTGTCTATGGTCATTCTTCACTCATATTTTAAGGCAGAGTCTATGATATCTAAGTGGTGTTATCCTCACTAAAATGCATTAACAATAGTTTCGGCTATTTGTTTCATTAAACTATGCAATTATGTACAGTTATATATATATATATATATATATATATTTATAATAGTTTAATGGCTACAAAATGCCAACTACCGAGTCGCTAATGGCTGCGTTGTATGATGGCTGTGATCTTATATAATCACATGTTTATAAGCTGACGACTTCCGCACGTCCATCTTAGACTCTGCCTTAAACTATGAGTGAGGAATGACCATGGGTAAGAGACGAATCCTGGATAGCTTAGTGGTAAGAGCATTGACGTACTAAGCCGAAGGTCCCGGATTCGATTCCCGTGTCCAGGTGTCATTTTTCAATTTTCAGAATAAAACATGTTTTGCCAAAATAAATAAAATGTTTTTCAGGTACAAACTTAGAACTTGATTTTTTTTTACATGGTGACATCGATATTTCTTGGATATCTGTCAAGGATGTTCTGGAATATAATGCCAAACTTTTCTATTAATTTGAAAGTTGGCTATATAATGCTGCCATGCTCATGACAGATATTTAGGAACTTTTAATATCATCATGTGAAGAAAATTAGACTCTATGTTTGTATTGAAGCAATATTTTATTTGTTTTGTCTGAAAAAAAATTTACCATAAAAACTGAAAAAACACTGTCCTTTTCTCGTTTTCGCTTCAATCCCACTTTAACAGAGGGCTTTTCGCGTGTACGCTTCAATCTCACCTTAACAGAGGTCTTTTCTCTTTATCTTGAGGTAAAAGTATTATAGTAATTTTCCTCCTCTTTCTAATTGGCATGGCAAAGGGTGGTAGTATAATGAGGGCGAAAGGGGGTAGGATCTTGGACAGTATAGAGAAGTAGTGCCAAAAAAAAGAGACACAAGTGATAGTATTTTGAGCCGTGTGGTCTGATAGTGATTAATACTTTCTCGCTGATCGATGCGGGCTACCTATGACGTAACGACAAGTCAGTTTGTTTCCTATGTTAATGTATTTACGTTTTATTTGGTGAGTTAAGTATATACAATTGAACAAATACCAGAACTACAAAATTATTTTTATAAATCTTGAAGTAGTATTTTTGTGAACGTGTTTTTTTATATCATAGGCTATTTGATTTATTCACCCAAATTTCCTGCCAGGATGTAAATTAAAAATGTCCGTGAAAGAATATTAAGGTGCCTATATTTAGAATACGATATATAAAAAAATCGTTTTGAAAAGCAAGTCAATGCAATATAAACGCAAACATAAGAGTCAGTTATTATAATCGTCTTAAGAAGAGGGAAACTTTTGGCACATGGCCCAAGGGAGAATTCAGTCGTAATTGAGTCATCTGGCGAAGAGGACTTGCTGCTACTGGCAATTATTAGAAGACGAAAGACTTCTTTTGTTACTTACATTATTAATTAATATACTATAATTTACCTGTGCAATTTTCTTTTAGTTTCTCTTGCATCTCTCTTGCAATATCCTTCCTCAGCGTGTCTACTACATGTGCCTTGGAATAATCCTTCCATGTGTGGTCATAAATTTCCAGATATTTCTCAATTATACTTACAAAAGCAATGTTAAATTGTTGGTAATCCAGCGCTATGTGATGAATGGTCAGAAAGATCCCTACAGATTTACCGACACAACAACAACTGAATGCTTGATGCACGTGAAGCATGGAACGATGAAACAGTCTACTCAATCACCGTGTGGCACGTGGAACATGTTGCATACAGCAATGTGTCATGGAAACAGTCTACTCAATCTCCGTGTGGCACGTGGAACATGTTGCATACAGCAATGTGTCATGGAAACAGTCTACTCAATCACCGTGTGGCACGTGGAACATGTTGCATACAGCAATGTGTCATGCTCCACCCGGTCTGAAAGGGATCACTTGTTAAAAAGTGTTCAATCACCGATGGTACATGTATCATGTTTGATGTGTAATGTCTTATGTGTTCGTTTCATCCGGTGTGAAAGGGAGTTTAGTTTTATTTTATAGTGGCTAGGTGCGTCAAATTAAGATGCAACCCTCTTCGAAAAATAGCTTCAAATTCCCCAAGTAGGCAACGTCGTTAATGTCTCCATAAAATGGAAAGGAATCAATGGATATGGGCACGCAAAAATATTCAGAGAAGGTCTCACGGAGGAAATTGTGCAATAGCTGGTACCCGGGGCTGTCTTCTAGTGGAGGTGTGAAGAGATTCATCTTGCAATCCTTTATCCAAAGTAGCGCCAGGTCCAACAAGGGACTCTCGAGAAAGGATAGTGGGGGGAGGGGAGACGACAATCCCTACAAAGCGCTTTCCTGGTAGCTACCAAGGAACCCACGGGACCCCACGTGATCTGACTCAGTAATGACGCGGTGGGCACTCTCCTTGATTTCCCCCTTACCCCCCTTTCACTCCGGCACTTTCATCGCTTGATGATAGCTTCCCTGGACTCCGCCATAATTTTACAGAATCTCATTTTCTGTAATCACCCTCATTCTTTGAGCTTGGTACCATAATAGATGCTTTCGTTGTCAAATAATATCTTGATTAAATTATTCATTTAACGATCGTTAATTTTCCCTACCTCTTATCGGTAGTCACGTAGACTATGTATATGGCTCATCAAGTTTGGTACTCAGGTGATAGAGAGGTTGGATTCGAATCCAGGAAGGATATACTGAGTGTGGTCTTTTATTTTTAAAAATAATTTCTTATTTTATGTTCACGCAAATACTGATAGATATCTTCTAAATAATACCTTCACTATCCCAAACATATGTACATGGTAAAATGCAGAGAAGCTGGACAGGCAGTAAGATGTGGTAGACAAAAAAACCCAACCAATATTTCAATAGACATGGAATGATTACTTATAAAAGCGACGGGATTACCAAAGCCGAGTTTCAACCTTGTGTTACCCACCTCAGTGATCGCCTGGTCTAATGCGTCACTCTCACAATGAACTGGATATAAAATGATGGGAAGATCGGGGATATAGTCCTGGTCACGTGTACTAAGGGTGTTTTTACCTAAACGGTTTTTAACTCTCATTTCTCCCTAAACTTCCTCTAAATTCAACTTTCCTCGTCGCTAACACACTAACGTAATTTGTACATATGCGTATATCTTGAAAAAGAAGTAGCATGTGGTGGTAAAAAACCTTATATTACAAGTAAATTTAGAAACATAATGATCAGAAGTCTTCATGTCTTTATTTTATTACTTAGTTTTTATAGTATGGCATATACAACCGGGATCTATAAATGACTGATTTGATCAAATGTTTTGCTTTAGGTTATTTCCGCACTTACTCAAAGGGAGTAAGGAGAGCTATTTAAAAAAAAGCACCCTCTGTACACCCAGTCGATATTGGAACCCCAGCCCTTCCACCACAAAAAACAGCTTGGGCAAGTAATTAGTCTGCTCCCACCGATGATGGTTAGTGTTTTTATACGAGCAATTTGTTTAAGGATGTTGCTTACATGTGACGTCATGGCAAGTCAAGATATGATTTACCACTTTAATGTATTTACATTCTATTTGGTGAGCTTTAAATATATAAGATTATAAAAAAAACTCAAATAATTCTGAAAAAAAAATCTTACGATGTCCTAACATAATAATTTGATTAATCTCTGAGGACTTATTTTTGTAAACGTGTATTTTATTGTTTGTAAATCAGGCTATTTGGTTAATTCACGAAAATGGACTGTAGAAGTTATTTCTGTAAAAATTTAGATAAAATATTCGGTGGAAGTAAATTTATATAGAATAATAAACAAATAAAGAACTTGAAATGCAAGTTAGTGTTGATCAAACGCAAATAGAAGAGTGAGTGTGTATACCCGTCAGTGCAAGAGGGAGAGTGTTATAGTCAGATAAAATAGAGGCCTCATAGGATATTTGTTAATGTTCTTCCATGTCTTTATATTCCGTGAATTGGTGTCTAAGTGTCGGTCTTATGACTCCTGAATAAATATTAAACTTGCAGATAAGTATTTCTACCAGGCCATTATGTTAAAATCGCGTCTTATGACTGCCGAATAGCATTTATCTGACAGTTAAAATGGTTGTTGCCATAATGACGTGATGTTTTTCATGAGGTTTCACCATTAATAATCTGTTTTCAGGTTAAAATCTTGGTTCACATGTTTTGTAAGCACAGGACCGGACCCTAACTATATAAAGTTAGAACATATAATTCACACTTTTTTATAAACTGACCAGCTATATGTAGTTATATTTGTATAAGAACAAATTAACAAAATGTGAGTACAATAAATGAAGTTTTGTAAACGTTGTACCCAAATATTGCCCAGATTTTGGCAGACACCGAAATTAGTACTTACAATACACCTTAGCTTCTGCGCCCACGTGACGCCATCTGTTTACTCGCACTCGTTTAGCCGCCATTATTTAACAAATGTTGAGCGTTGTAGTCACTTTCCAGGCAATAGCAGTAGCAGTAGCAGTAGGCTTATATGCATGGGTGGACCAGTAAAAACAGTACCGACCTTGTGTTTTATGCATACAAATATATTTATCCTTTAGATAGCTATCTGGTAGATAAATTCAGTACATAATACGCGTAAAATATTAAAGTGGCCGATAACCTTTATCTGGTCTCTAATTTTAACCTCCCGATAGCAATATTTATCTAGTAGTAATAAGACCGGCCTTAAGTGTAGTGGTGCTTAGATTACTTAGTTGCATCAAGATAAGATACAATCCCTTTTACACAAAATAGTTTCGAATTCCCTAATCCTTGTCGTTAACACATATCAATCAACTTTTCCGAAACCATTGCTTAAAACAAGTGATAAAATATCTCTCTAAACTTTTGCGAGCTCCAAACCACTCATCCTGCTAAAAAATTAAGTTCTCCCATCAATTAAATAAGACAAGGGAGGTTTCAGTAGACCCCATTGTTGCTGCCAACGTAACGATGGAGAAAAAAATACTTATCTCTTACTAAAACAATGCTCCAAGGAAGTGAAACCAGAAGTCTAAAAGGTTTTATGGGGCAAATATGATAACGTTTTAAAAGCTAAGAATCTATTAAAACTTTATTTTACTTGGGGTTTAATTTTAATAATTGGAACATTCGTATTGTTATGTCCCCGTTAAACTTGATATTATTAATACTAGCACCGCATCTTACTACCAGTTCGGTTTATACGCACTTAAGCTAATGTGTAATGGTAGAGATTAAATGGAGGACATACAGCTTAACGTGGGATCCGAACTACGGTGGAGGTCTAGCATTCCACACATTCACAAGTTGTCAGAGGTGAAGGAATGGTTTGGCAATCAAATAAAGCTGTGCCGGGACTGAGGATTGAAACCCGGACTCCCAGCATAAAAGTCTGACACCTTACCTCTAGACTGCCAGGTCACAGATAAAACTTGATATTAAACACTATTTTGACTTCAAATGAATAGAGGCAAAAATAAAGTTTTACTATTAAGAATATACTTACTGCTGCTATACATTAATATATTTATGACTTAATCCAAGTGGTGAGGATGATAAAAGTTGATCTAGAATAAATTAACCCGTAAAATGGATAACTTTATGCCTTACACCAAGTAACCATTGATGTGGGTCTTATAATTGTCTTAAATATATTCCGCATGTAATTATTTTTAAAAACATAAAATTATCTTGATTTTATTACAAATGTACAAATCTTGTTACGCCTATTAAAAAATTAAAACACATTTTTTAAGTCAACAATAATAGCATTTTACTATGTTATTAGTGTTATTTTATGGAATCTATTTCTTCTATTAAAATATTTGAAAATTAAATAAATTGATGTATGAATACATGAAACAGATCTAATAGATTTCTAACCTACAGAAAGTTACTTCGTAAGAACATTGTTGACACATATATTTTGTAATAAAACAATATTTTTGCCATCTTTAGTTTTAAATAAAATAAATGGTACGGTGCACCTCACAGACTTTCTATCACTTTTATCTTAAAATATCTCTGCCGATAAGAATCTCTTTGAACATAATAATCAAATTAATTTTTAAAGACTTGAATTAAATAATATTATGTTTGATTATAGCCTAGTAATTATTCGTTTTATAAAATACATTTCAAATAAAAGATGTTATCTTTAATAGTACTACAACTTTACAATCATACGTTATTTCGTATCTCTAATAGTTGCGGAGAAATTATGAACATTGGAATATTTCCCTCGTGTAAATTACCCTCAAAGTCATTTTCATGAGAAAATGAGATTTGTCATATTTTTATAGTGATAAACAATGTCGAGATATAAAATGTAATCAAACTCGTCTGAGCGAATTTTGTGATTTATTTTTTTATTTTTTTGCCCTTCAGTAAACTACGCTTAAGCTTAGGGTTGGATATCTAATTCCAAAAAGGCACTGTGGAAAACTTATAAAAATTCCAGCTAACCATTTTTAGCGCAATCTAAAAAATGGTTCCATCTCTAGCCTGAGGTACATACAGACAGACGGAGGAGGGCATTACGAAAACCACTATTTTTTGTTTCAGAGGGTCATGAAACGTCTCATTTATCAAATTATCAATTTTTTTTTTGACAATCACAATACTTTCCCTCCAAGATGTCAAGAGAAAGTAAAAAAAAAAAATTAAAAAATAATACATGAACACATGTTGTGGGTAAGAAGTGAATTTATATTTAAAATAAAGTTACACCGCATAGTTACATTAATGATATTCTTTAATATATCCATACCAATTAAATATCCAACTTATTAAGCCAAAGTTCTTGGGTTTAATTCCCATGTCCAGATGTAATTTTTCATTTAAAAGTATATGATATTCATACTAACATTTTTCGAAACTTTTATTAAAAATATCGGCCCATTCACAAGTTTTCCCGATTTTCAAACATGTCTTTTTTAAATTGCAACAAGTTATATCTTGTTCCCATTAAAAAATAAACACTAAACTGTTTTTCATAATCTCCTTTCATTTTAGTTTTATTCATGATATAATACGAATCAACTTTTTAATTTTCTATCAAATAGTTCACCGTCAGTTTTGAAAATGATACACTTCAGAAGACAAGCAAATGCAAACTTATTTTAATAGATAATTTCGTTTGAGTCCTTAATTTGAATTTTGTTTGAAAAAAATTATGTTAAACAAAACATTGTTTTAACAAAATAATTGTTCTATTAATAAGAAATTAAGAAATGTACTCTAAACATATGTGATTTGTTCAAGAGCGTTGAGGTGTTATGATTCAAACGTTGACAACGATCCGAAGTTACCTAGAGATCAGCGATGACTAAGATAATTTGTTACAAAAACATTTAAAAAAAATTGGAGGCAGTAAGTTAAGTGCACGGAACATAGTTAGGTGAGTTTCAAAGTCAACGAATCAAGTAATCCCTCAATTAAATCCATGCATTGCTATTACAGGATTTCTACGTACCTGGATAGCACAGATAACAAGGGGAAAACGAAACTATTTTGTGAATGGAAATAACTGAGAAAACGCTTCGGTGGCCGCACTGTCTAAAACGCAACTCTCATAATATATTAGACTGTCGATGATGGGAAGATTGAGGTTCAAATCTAGGTCGTGTGTACTTACAGTGGGTTTTCCAAAATGGTTTTCTATTCTCTTTCCACGCAAATGTAAGTACACTTCTTCTAAATATAAACTTAATAATCCTTAAAACCATTAGAGTAATTAGTACATGAACTTATAACCTGAATGGGTGGTAAGACGAGGTGTTAATAAAAAAATCTGGGATGACGCGGGAATTTTTTGTGTTTGTGAAAACGAGGAAAAAAACAGGAGATTTTACGTAAAGTTAAGGAATACGAGAATATTTTGATTTTAAACATTAACTGTGAGCTTTTAATTGTGGTACATCGTATAGGAGAAAAATAGAACTGAAATATAAGCACGCCGATTCGAACACACGTAGTATATTATGTTTTCTTGGCCCCTTTTTTACATCTGGCTGTGTAACAGATGGATAAATTTGCCCTTTGAGGTTAAATCATATTGTTCTTAAACACCCATTGTATAACTTCAATGTAAGGGTAGTCAATTTTATGAAAAATAAAATTTGATTCCTTTAAAGTGACTGAAAAATTTATAATTTCTTCTGGAAAGCCTGGAAAACACAGATAATTTTATAATACAAACAATTTGAAACCCTGTATTACCTATAACCCACACGTGTTGCCACATGGTATAAAACGCTGGATTTGAATTACAAAAGGTTGCCGTTAGGGGAAAGGTCGGTGCTCTGTTCCTGAACGGGTGAACCAGCTGTTATTTTCTCCATGTGACTTTCTCACTGTGCCTTTATTATCCTCTCCGTTCACTAATTAGGATGAATTTAATTTGAAATTATCCTCTTCTTTCGTATCTCTTAGATCAATATAGTCCACAAGGCTAGAGGAAAATTAAAGTGAAGATCATGGTCGGAGGTGTTTAATAGCTAGTGATTAATTGTATATATTTTTTAAAGTATATATATATATATATACTTTAAAATATATATATATATGATTTTAATATATATATATATATGATTTTAATTTGTTGTGTGAGTGAGTGTGTGAGTATGTGAGAGAGTGTGTGTGTTTGACCATGTTTCTTAATACATTTTTGGGAAATAAATACATTTTTTTGTTAGTAAAATTTGAAAGCCTGTACCCACCAAAACTATTATCTTCGTCTATCTATCTATCTATCTATCTTCTATACTAATAAAATGAAGCGTTTATAGTTTTTGTGTGTCTAATGAGCGTTTCAAGATATTTTTCACAAGCAGAACTCTGAAATTTAAATATTAGTAACCACTATGCACAAACATGTGCACCTTGAAGCCAGAATTTAAAAAATCTGGATTTGATTATTTTATACTGATTAAAAATTGGGTCGGAAGAAATAAAGTGAAGAGATTTTTTCTGTCTGTTTGAAGGAAATAAAAGCGTAGCTAGGTTACTACGGATCACACCGTGCACTGCTACAGGCTGTTTCGTACGCTTTCAACCTCTGAGTTTCCCTTATAGCCTTGAAAATAATTGACATATGGGTGTATGTGAGACCCTCAGGGACAGAGAAAGAGGAGAATAACCTGTAGTGTTATCTATAAATATTGACAATAATTTCTTACTAAGAGTTGTTTATATAACTAGATTAATTAGATGGGATTACCAATTATATCTTCGGCCCACGGTGCAGACTGATAATCAGATTTGACCATTGGGATGAAAAAATGTTGGACCACCTCCTGCCTTAGATCAGCACAGTTGGTCAGTTAATAGTAGGCTATGTCTTTCAAAAAATTCTAGTTGAAAACTATCAATTTAATCCACATATTAGAATACTGGAACATAATATTTAAACGAAACTTTGGATTTAACTGCCTTATTAATTAATTAATTATTAATATTAGCACCGCGTCTTACTACCCGTTCGGGCTATACGCACTTACACTAATGTGTAATGGTAGGATGATTGTGAGATGAAATGAAGGACCTACAGTTTAACGTGGAATCCCAACCACGGTGGAGGCCTGGCATTCCTCACATTCACAAGATGTCTTGTCAGAGGTGAAGGAGGGGTTTGATAATCAGATAAATCTTTGCCGGTACCGAGGATTGAACCCCGGCCGCCAGCATAGAAGTCTGACACCTTACCCCTAGACCACCAGGTCACCAACTGCCTTATTAAATTAAGATACACTTATATGTATAATATATGTTAAGAGCCCTTCTTATGGCCGGATAGTCAGAATACTATTCATAAGACCAGTAGATTACGCGTCAACCAGACATAGTATCGTGTTGTTTATATGTAGTCTTCACTTGACAAAAGTAGCATAAATGCAGTGATTTTTCTCTATTTTTTTTATATTTTCAAATGTTCATATTTATTTAAATATAAGTTTGACACCTTAGCTAAGTTGGTAGGATGTCTTTATACTGAACTATGAGTCCCGGCTACAATTCCCGGCGTGACCAAGAAATCTATCACTGATAAAATGTGAGCTTCTTTTTTTCACATTGATAAATTAATGGCCGGGGGTTGGATGTTGTGTCTGATTCAAATCTAAGTTAGTTAATAAGTCGTGTGCTGATATGATTAATTGGTTCAGAAAGTGCACGTTAAATACCTCAAATGATTTTTTTAAATATATATTTTAAAATATAGTTAAACGGTTTCCCTACTCTAAATTCCAGTGTTTTCCTATGAAAGCTAATATAAACCAAAATACAATGTGACTGATCTTTAGGTTAAAAAGGACTATTAAGTCCCTAACGTATTTTTTAAATTCTTCTCTATCTTATTGCCAAGTTTATATATGTAAAAAAAATTGTTTTGGAGACGTGAAACTTAAAAAAAAAGTGTTAATGTTAAAGCTTTAATATTAGGGTACATATTTTTAAAATTATATTTATTAGCTCTCTCTCTCTCTCTCACACACACACACACACACACACTTTTCAAATGATATATGAAACAGCTGGAAGGGTGAATTTCGCAATGTTTAATTAAGCTGTCGAGTATGTGTCTATGCCAGAATGCTGCGCAATTTGTTATCTCACTGTTTACAGTTGTCCACTGGAACAACTAGTAATAACGAACTGTATTGCCTAAAGACGTACAGGGGGTGGAGGGTGGAGCGGCAAGGGTGGCTAGTGAGAAGGGAAGGGGGCGCACGTGGTATTGGAACTAACTTCCTGCTCCGAGGCTGCGACTATTTGCACAGCAGTGCCAGCTTCCGGTCGCCTGCGGTATCGTTTCCGGACAGAGGTCCATAGTTTGGACCCGGGGACTGACACACACACACACACTAACTATAACGTGAGCTGAGTACTTATTTATGCCCCAACGCGATTTCTTTTATTTACTGGGCTGTGCGTTATTTTTTACTCTTAGGTTCTCTGTTTTATTGTTTTCGATATGGAATATAAAAGGAAGTTTACTATCTCTAGAAACGCTATGAAAATAAAACAAGACGTTTAATATTGATCTTAAATGCTGTTTCTGATCGAGTGAATTCTCAAAAACTATTCTCTTTACAAGCGTTTCCCAAAATTTTGACCGAGACCTTAAGCATATTCTCTGGCGACCCAAAGGGTCATAACATGAGGTTTCAATTGCCTATTATATTCATATTATTGTTTATTAAATTAACTTATTTGAATTAATTTTAATGGAAATGTGACTTTGTTACAATGTTCGGGAAGTGACCCAAAATAACATTTTAATGGACACAATAATACTGTTTTATTCTTGGGGAGAGCTATGAGTTTTTATTTTGTATCGATAAATGTTATCAGCTAAATTGAATCAATTTCAGTAACTTTATAACTTTACAGATAAAAAAAATTCCATAACATTTTCTTTATTAAATGTGACTCAATTCCCAAAATTTGTACTTGACAAAAAATGTGGCCAACGCTTAATTTTGTAGTGAGGTTGTTGGAGTTTGAGTGTCATGGTGATTGCCAGAAAAACCAAACAAATCATTCTAAAGATACAGGTGACCCTTGCTTCAGTCTTGATCGTTTTAAGACCTGAATACCCTCATTCATAAAGGTAGGCATTATTATCATAAGTGGTTTTCCACTCTCCTTCCACGCAAATGCGGGTTCACTTCCTCTAATTCAACCTTCCCAATTCCTAATTCATTAGAGTAATTTGTACTTAAAGAGTATAACTCGAACGGTTAGTAAGATGCGGTGCAAAATATTAGTATTATCATAAGAGGGTAAAATAGCCCTTTAAGCTTCCCCAGGCTTCTCCTTGAGCTGGGTACAAAATTCCAAGTACAGGAAGGTTTCAACACTCTGCTATTGTCAGTATTGCAGTAACTCTACAAAACATCTCAGTTTGATTAAGTGTTTGTAATTTTTATAATTTATAATTTATAAAAATCGATACCTTCCCAGGAGCCTCAGGAACATCCTTGCGAACCTCATTTGTGTCGTGATCCTAGGTTTATTAACCACTGCTCTATACCTATATATAGGTTTAATTTACATCCGGGAACATTGCTAATGCTCTTCAGTAAGGTGATTTTTAATCCTCTCCCCAGGTAAACGTTAATATGTTTACTTTGTGTTTATTTTCCCCGGCTTACTACCAGTATGAGTTATCAGAATATTCACATATTCATAGTAGGAATGAAAAACTTAAAATTGAGAATAAATCTACTCAGATTTGCGTGGAAGGAGAGTGTAAGATCCTTCAGGGAAAACCACATATGAGTATCGTCTCGTAGGCCTAAATTAATTTCCTAACTTTATTGGAAGTTTTTCATTCTCTACTTAGAAGAATATTAGGGCCTTTGCATCAAATAAACTCTCATCCTATCTTTAACACTATAATGTTGTACAAGTTGGCTGTAATACGCCTATACTTCAATACGCCCGCTTATTTGCCATAATATATAATTTAAGTTTGTAAGTACAGTATATTAGTACGACTTAGAATACTTCGTAAATTATCTAATACAACTTTTTTTGGTAGCACCGAATATTACAAACTTATGCACTAATTACGATAATGGTTTTAGGGATTAGGCCGGTTATAATTATTAGAGGAAGTGTATCCTCATTTGCGTGTAAGAATAGTGGAAAAACATGATGGATAAACCCCCCTCAGTACACCCAAGCGAGATTCGAACCCTCGATCTACCCGTCATAGGCACTCTATAGTCTATTGCGAAAGTATTACCCTAGACAATTCGGCCTCCGAAGCGAGCTATCTAATAAAACGGCACCTCAGTTAATATTGTCCAATATTTGTTAAGGTGTGTGTGTGGAGTAATATTAAATGGGTGGATGGGGGGTAATTGAGAGCGATAAGTATCATGATTCATAAACAATTTATAGTTCCCTGATGTTTTGAATGATACAAATTACTTACGTGGTGTGGAAAGTAGGCGTTTAATTTGACGCTGTTTGCAGATGTTGTAGATATATCGTGTTGCTCTTACACAAACAAAACTATTAAATTAGGTAAGAGGCACTAACTAATTCCCTTAAGTTAACATAAATATACATTTAAATACGAGGGAATATTAAATAATTAAAATCACGATATCTTATCAATGAACGAATATCTTTGAATTTATTAGGACATTTTGAAGCCAACTCTTAGAGCTTATACTAGATGATGATTGAGGTGTTCTAGAATACTCCAAGATGGACATTTGCTTTTAGGCTTCCAGTGTGTTCTATAGGGTTGACGATTGAGGTGTTATAGCATGCTCCAAGCTAGACATTTGCTTCTAGGTTTCTAGTTTAGTGTGTTCTATAGGGTTGACGTTTGGGGAATTGTGCTAGGCTTAAAATGTGAAATGGTCTGGTCATCTCCAAGTTGGGTGTGTTCTTCTAGTCTTCAATCTTGATGTGTTCTAGGGAGGTGAGCTATTCTGTTAGGCTTCTAGCGTGAAATCCTGTTAGACTCCAAGTAATAGGCGTTACATTAGGCTCAGAGTATTATTCTGTTAGAATTCCTACTGTCGTATGTTCTTTTACTTTAGACCCGCCTCTGTGGTGTAGTTGGCTAACGCGCTTGTCGTGTTGAGCTCGACTGCTGAGGACGAGGAGATCGAGGTTCGAATCTCGGTTGGGTGAACTGGGGGTGGTTTTTCCTAAATGGTTTTCCACTCTCCCTCCACGCAAATGCGGGTTCACTTCCTCTAATTCAACCTTCCCAATTCCTAATCCATTAGAGTAATTAGTACTTAAAGCGTATAACCCGAACGGGTAGTAAGACGCGGTGCTAAANCTTCCTCTAATTCAACCTTCCCAATTCCTAATCCATTAGAGTAATTAGTACTTAAAGCGTATAACCCGAACGGGTAGTAAGACGCGGTGCTAAAAAAATATCATTACTTTAGGATCCTAGTGAGAGATTCTGTTAGACTCCATGTTTATATGTTATTCAATATTATGATCTAAGTACGAGATCATGTTAGACTACAAATGTTGTATGTTCTACTATATTATGCTCCAAGTATGATATTATGTTAAACTCCAAGTGTATATTTAACTGGACTCCAAAATCTGGCGCGAGAGTGTCCCTTGGCAAGAAGGCGCAACTCTAACCACAACGCGAGATGTACCACCCCAACCGACGCTTCAAGTCGAGCGCTTGCTTTAAGTCGAGTTTGATGGTTGATACTAAACTTAGCACTGCTTGGTTTCACAGGAGGCCCTTTCCCGCCTTTCGTGGTTGGGAGTGTTTCTTCAAAATTACTATTTTGAAGTTTATTTGACCGTTTCTCAACGACCTGAGATGCATTTCAGCATTTAAAATCATGTTTACAATTAATATCGTTCAGAGGAGAGTTTGTAAGTTTATAGATTGGAACATTAAAAACATTAATGTACTTCAAATTATTTAAAAAAACTATCTTTATGTCTCTATATGCAATGTTCTCATTTTTCACATTAAACTTTTTTTTTTGAAATGTGTTACATAAACATATTAAGGTGGGATGGAAGGGGACGTGAGAAAAGACCAACGTTTTTGCAGTTTTGATGGCAAAACGCAGTTTTGGCCAACATAAATTAAATATCGTTATATACAAACATAGAATTTAATTTTATTCACATGTTGATATCAACAGTTCTTGAATATCTGTTATAAGCACGGTGGTATTATCTAATAAACTTTTTAAATGAAGAGAAAAAGTTGTCATTACATTTAAGAAAACCCTTTACAGATATTAAATAAATTATAATGTCACAATGTGGATGAAATAAAACTTAATGTTTATAGGCCTACTAGAGAAATATGTTAGGTATTTATTTTGGCCAAAGAAATGTTTTTTTTTCTTAAGGGCCCGGTCAATGGTCGTTGGAAGTGAAGAATCGCGCCAACGCCAGCCCCCAATTGACGGTAGCTGAAGAAAGCAATGGAGTTTTACCTTGTCTCGGTGCCTCAGTCAAATCTACAGTGTTGCCAGAGCTATAGGCACTTTAGAGCCCACCTCTACCCCTCACCCTTCCAAAGAGT
>CABFOW010004173.1:0-45744 GCA_902141385.1 Timema californicum
TTACCTTACCTTAACAATGGTACCATGAAAAGCATGAAATAGCAAGTTTGGCTCCTTATGACTCATGAACTGTAATGATTTGAAATCACTATTTATAGCTTATGATTATATACACTTGTTAAAAATTGAGCCATAAAAGTTTTATTGTTTAATGACCCTAATAGACTATACACTCTGTCCCACAACTAATAATTAAAGACAGAACTCTAAAATTATAAGTACCGTGGAAGATTGAAATAAAATCACATACAGTAGAGCTATCGAAAATTCAATCTAATTACAGACAGACTTGAGGAGAGCAAATGTACAGACAGGGTGACAAATGAAAGAGTCCTAAGAAGAGTGGATAAGAAGATAACCATTTTGGATGTGATTCTTCGATACAAAACAAAGTGAATCAATCACATCCTTAGGAGGAACTGTCATCTGCACAACGTCATAAAAGGAAAGGTTGAGGGAAAGAAAGAGGAGCTTAGGAAGGAGGATTCAAATATTGGATGACTTGAAGGAAATAAGAAAATTCTGGAAGCTGAAGGAACAGCCAGAGGACAGGGCACATCGACAGTCTAAGTTCACTGACAAAAGTAATTGACGTATCATAAGAAAAAACACCTAATATCAGCCCCCTTCAATGGTAGCGTGGTCTAACTACTCACAGTAGACCAAATTACTGATGACGGGGAGATAAGAGGTTTGAATCTCGTTTAGGTATATTGAGGGTTTTTCCAAAATGATTTTCTGTTCTCCTCCCATGGAAACGTGGGTACACTACCTCTAAATAAAATCTTTATAATCCCTAAAACTATTAGCATAGTTAGTACTTAAGCATATAATCCAAAAGGGTAGTTAGACGAGTTTAAAAAAACAAACATGGTACACAGTAGTCATCACCATCACCACCATGATCGTCATTATTAAGTGGTCTGTCTTTTGACAAAGCTTTATAGATATCTATTCTTGTGTTTCCTTAAGATTCATATTTTAGTGTCGTGAGTACAGAATATTTCACAAGTTTCTTCTTAATCACCAGGGTCAGTTTGCTAGCCAGTAGCAACCTCTTCTTGTTGAAAGCAGCCTTGGCCATTTTTATTTATAAATTCATCTCTTGTGTACAGTATGTGTCTGTCTCAATTTTTCATATTTTTTTTCCTTACATTTATTTGAGGTATTTATCGAGAACTTTCTGAACCGACCGATTATATCCGTACACAATAATTTCTATGAGCAAGAGAAAAAGGCCCAACAAATTTTGCCGAGAAAAGTTTTTTCCCCACTTCGTCCAGGGTTATGTTACATGTCCCAATCATGTCCTCTCCAAAGGAAATTGTGCTACGAATTTTTGTCACCCAAGAAAGACCTTGGCTGACTTTTTAAGTTCACGAAAATTGGGTCCTGAGGCGAGCACTTTACCTCAAAACCACTGAAGTTGATGTTGTAACTAAACTTCCTAAATATATGAAATGTTTCATATCCTCCAGCTGACAATTTCCCACCACGATGTTTAGTGGTTATTCTCTTTATTGTAATGATTATAAGAGGCCATTTATATCGGAATTATTATTATTTGAGGTGCATATTTTTACGTGCCCTTTCTGAACTGACTGGTTAGGCCTATATCAGCACACAAGTTACACACTAACTTGATTCTATACGAGACACAACATTCAATCCCCTGAGCCTGTTTCATAAAATTACAATTTACAAGTTGTGGTAATGTTTTACAATCATATTAATATAGTGAGTTTCATAAAGAAAATAGTTTGACTTGTAAATTTTAGTGCACTTGTAGAAAAGTAAGGAGGTTTTATTTACAAGTGAAATATTTCTAAATTTTAAATTAATTCATTTTAAACAGTTTATGTGCGGCCGGCTACTAATCTCAATAATCAACTTGCTTACCCCATCAGGATTTAAGACTATAATATCTAGACATGTTACAGTGTGGTACTTGAAATAATTACATAGGTGATTTATTAATTAACATATTAAAGTAAAAGCCTATACCGGCCTAACTATGTAAAAAATCACCTATTAAAATTGCAAATGAAAAAGTAATTTACTTGTGTGCTGAGACCTGAAGAAAATATTCCGATTTACGAGTAACTTACTTGTAAGCAACAAGTAGGGAGTAACTTTATAAAATCAAATTAACTTATACCTAACTAAATAATTGTAAAAAGACTTTTAAATTGTTGTATATCACTTGTAGCTGGAGTAGACCTATAGGCCTACTTATTTCTTTATGAAACATACCCCTGGCCATTTATTCAATACTGTGAAAGGGAAAGCCCCAACTTCATTAATGATATATTTGAGGTCATGTCAGAAATCAAACCTGGCACCTATGCAACACACTATTGTTGACCGAGCTTAAGTGTGAGACTTCACCAAAATTAAATACAGTATTTTAAATTGTTCTCGATGCTTAGGGTAAAATAGGGCAGAGAGCTGGTGGAGTGGGAAGCAGGCTAAATAGTTTGAAAACCATATTAAAAATAAAGTAAATTACTAAGTTTTATGTATCATAGCCCGATATATAGCTACTGTTCCGTAAATTATAGTTTGGGTGATTTAAATTTGATATAAGGCCATTATAAATCTAAATACATTTTAGATCGCTTCTACAGCTGAATGATCTAAGGTGGTACACTCCTGTTGGACTCATCTGTTGAAGACAGAGAGATCGGAATTCAATTCCTGATCAAGTATATTGAAGGTGGTTTTTCCCTAATGGTTTTCCACCCTTTTTCCACGCAAATGCGGGTAGATTACCTCTAAGATGGTTCCTTCCTCGTGCCTACCCCATTAGAGTAATTATCATATGCAAATAAACTGAACAGGTAGTTAAACTCTGTGTAAAAAAAAACACAATTGCGGTGCAAGATTTTAGAATGATTTTCCATTAACGTCATTTTAAAATAACACCACATTAAGTTGACATCCAAGCTTTCAGATAGGGTACTTTGATTAATAAATAAATATATATAAGGTATGGCCTAAGATAAGGTATAGCGATACAAATATACAAATAGCCAGTTATAATTGGATTTGCGAGTCAATTTTACACACATAGCCCTCTATTGCTTCGCCCCTGACATAACTTGTTAGAGGTGTCAAGTTTAAAAAATAGATTTTTAAAATGCATCAGGATGGGTTTAATGAAATTATTACTCACAAATTAGTTTTTTTCTTCATGTTTCCAACTACTTTTGCCAACTTAAATAATACATTGTTTAATGATATTCAATTAACACATATTATTTTTTATGACATTATACAAGACAATAACACGGTATCTTAACCAGATTTCCTCCAACCAGAGATAATAATAGACAAGCAAAGATTACGCAATAGTCTCTAAAACACACTAGTGATTCTACTACAGTCATAGAAAAGACAGTTTTAATACTACTGTCTACAGTCTCTATAATAACTGGATAGATATCTGTGGCTGAAATTTTCGAGCTGTCGTCTGCATACCATTTGTATGAGAGAGAGAAGTTTTCGGATATTACTTTCTCTCTTACACTCATACATGGCAATGTGGCATTTTGACATCGTTCATTAAATTGATTGAATATATGGGATACATCAATATCTGATTAATTAAATGAAAAAATGTGTTAGTAAAAGTTTGAATAAATATGGGTGCATGTAAATTTTCATTTCAATTTTAATTCACAGTAATGTAAAGCTAATTAAATTAAAGATAGTTACAACAGATAGCTGTCCCTTTAAACAACAATGAAAGAGGGACGCAATCAAATCAACCCAAAGCATCTTCCCAACACCACAAATAAAGCTCTCCTGCACTCTTACAATTGGGATTATACCACTGGTTAAACTAAAACACATCTGCTTTATAGCTTTAGATTTTACATAGGTTAAATTTCTAACTTTAATTTCAGTTAATTTGGTTATATATATATATATATATATTTATTTATTTATTATAAATTTTTAACTTGAATTTCAATTAATTCGGTTATATATAGGAAGAGATTTGGTTTATTTAAAGCAATATATATATATATAGCTTTTAAAAAAACCTAATCTCTTATTAATGAAATCATTGGAATATTACCCAGTAATAACCTTTTTAAAACCTTATCTGATTATTATTTTGTCCATATCTGCTCTGATACTATACGTTAATTGCCAACTGTATCATCTAAGAAGTTCAAAATTTTACCACATTGGCACCTCATGTGTTTTTACTAATGTGATCGACGTATAAACACAGTCCTTATGGAAACTATTGTGACTTTAATTTGTAGCTGCCAACAAGTAATCAAATCTTTTCTATATTTTAAGATATATTCTTAATATATGTACATACTGTATATCCAATATGTATATAATAAACCCTAAACAGAAAGCTTAATGCTTATAGTATTTTTTTGAATTCTATTACAAATAAGTTCAAAATGTATAATGTAAAATATTTTTAAGGTAGTTTTAAATCACATCTAAAAAAATACAAAGGATCAATACCTGACCTGTTGAGGGCTTACGTTTGTTTTATATTATACTACAAGCTATGCCGTAATATAAACAAACACAATATATCATATCCATATAATGAATATGTATATAATATTTAAAGCACCAAATATATAGCGAAATATGTGGTTTGATTGGAGGTGCTGCGACTACGTGACAAGTTTAAATAAAGCATTCCTAATATTTTGCTAGGAATGTTATTATTCAATTGTTTTGGTCATTTTAAAAATAAAACTGTAGTTTTAAAAGATGGCGACTCGCATTGAAAAATTGTGGAAACAAGCTTTATTAACATTTGCTAATAAAAGCGTACTTTCACCTCAGGTGTTTGAAGAATCTTTTGCAAAATTAAAAGCATTAGCTGAAGATGTGACTGCCGTTGATGTAAAGCTTGATAGTAGTTTATTGAATCCCTCAAATCAAACTCATCGTTCACAAACTGTCAAACCTCCAGTGACTTATGTTGAGATATATGAGGATGACACTGTTACTATTGGTATTTTTATTTTAAGGCCTGGTGCAAGACTTCCTTTACACGATCATCCTCATATGCATGGCATTTTAAAGGTAATTTCAGGCAGATTGAAACTTCAAAGTTATACCCTTCGAAATAGATCACAAAGTATAGGTGAAAAGAAAAGTTTGCTTTCGAGGGTTTTAAGGCCAAAGAGTTTGGTAGCAGAAAAGCATCCTGAAGTTATTGTTGACGAAACTAGTGGTGCTTGCGTTCTAACTCCCGTAGAAAAAAATTTACATGAAATTCATAGTATTGATGGCCCAGCAGCATTCTTGGACATTTTATCCCCGCCATATGATTCGGATGTACCTGAAACAGCAGAACGATCATGCCACTATTTTGTTGAAATGCTCCAGTCTCCGGATGAAGAAATGCTTCATAATAATATGACAAGGTTATATCAAGTTCGTAGTCCTTCAGATTTCTGGAGTGAATCTGCTCCATACCAGGGGCCAAACTTGAGGTATGTTTGAAGACCAATGTTCTACAGAAATAAAACACAAATTCTAAACTTAAAAAACGAAAAAAAAAACGTAGTTTTTTATCTAATATAGTAGCCTAAAGAATATGCTATATTGTGTTTATTGACATGTGGCCCACTTATCTTTTGAGTAAGGTCTAGGGTTAGTTGAAATTTACTCAAGAATAAGTAAAGTTCCTACTTAATTTTTTGGTGAGAGGACGGACAGTATTGCTATTATAACTTCTTCATTATTTCACTCTATTTGCATATACAACTTCATTGTTATCAATACACACTGGAGTAGATAGAAAATTAAATAATACCAAGATTTGACAAGTTTTATAAATTAGAATAATTAGGCTATACAATTTATACAAAACTCATCAAAATAAACGAGGCTAAGTTAAATATTGACTATGCACAATTTTGTGTTGGCTCGCATAGTTTGCATGTTATAATGTTGACCCATGATTATTTCCGGTGTAGGCCTATGAGGTCATCATTCCCTATTGAAATTAAATAATTTGATTAATATTATTATTTTTTAAATTTATTAACTAATTAAAGGTTAGGTCTATTTAGGTTAACCCGCCTCGGTGGCGTAGTTGGCTAATGCGCTAGTTGTGTCGAGCTTGACTGCTGAGGACGGGGAGGTCGAGGTTCGAATCTCGGTCGGGTGAACTGGGGGAAAGGGGGCGGGGGTTCCTAAATGGTTTTCTTTGTGATAGGTGATTTAACCTTTTACCCTACTATGATTAAAAATCTATAATCAATCTTAATATTGGTATAATTTAATTCTTTGTATTCTTACTGTGATTTCTAATCAAAAATGGTAACCATCTTATTGCAATATGACATAGAAAAAGCATATAATCCGTTCCAAGAAGTGAAGCCCAATTATTTTCCCAAAATGTTTTTTTTTTAAGTTTAGGGATGTATTCTTTAGGACACTTTAAACGTGGAACTCAATTAATTATCATTAAGTTATTTTAAGATGAAACCTCACTTAATTCTTTTATTAATATATTAATAAAATCTTTTTTATTTCAGGTTGTGAAGTTGACCATATCTGTTTGAAGATATCAATTTTAAATTCGCATTGCATTCATTAGATGAAACCTATTTTTAGAAATAAGCTGAAACCAATAAATTATTTGAGGTTGAAATAAACCATTTATTTTATTTATGTTGGTAGTTTTGATGTTAATACTATGTAAATATTGGAACATAAAATTAGTTTTATTTTAGAGGTTCTCTTACTGTACTTTACTTAACGAGCTCTAGAAATTTAGTTTTTGAAGTTCTCCTGCAAGATTCTAGGCTAATTTATGCAGGTAATAATTTATACATACACAATAAGACACAATTTATAGCGGTTCAGGTTTTATTCCAAAATATATAATTGTGGAATTGAGTTGGTTTCTGACCACTAAATGGTAAACTAACTATAGGTCTATGATAGATTTAAATAGTCAAGCTATTATAGTTGTTAATTACGGTTATAGCCACATCTATCATATTCTTTAAATTGAAAAAAATGACACCTAGACACGAGAATCAAACCTGGGATCTTTGGCTTAGTATGTCAATGCTCTAACCACTGAACTATCCAGTAGTAGTTCCATGCCTGTGGTCATTCTTCACTCATATTTTAAGGCAGAGTCTGTGATGGACACATGGATATTAGCGGCTAAATATGAGCAATCAATCGATTGCAAGCTATCGGATAACACAGTTACCTTCGTCTCATGAGGGCTTCTATCATGCCAATAGTATAATGATAATTGTACAAAATGTGTATCACAAGATAAATTAAATAGCCAATGTCCATCACAGATTCTGCCTTAAGAAGACATGAGTGAAAAATGACTCTGAGAACACATAACGACTTCTTAGTATGCCAATACTTGCACTACTAATGAAGCTACTAAGTCAAAGATCCTGGGTTCAATTTCAGTGCCCAGGTGTCATTTTTCCAATTTAAAGAATATAACTGTATGGAGTTGTGATTGTCTTAGGAATGAGTTAAGATAATTCACAGTTTAAATGTTTGGCAAATTACTCTACCTGAGGCTATGACTATCATATATTATTGTTTACTCAGAAAAAAATCTAATTTGCTGAAATTGTACATACATTGACTATTCTTGATTTTTTTTTAAATTTGCCTATAATATGACTTTTGGGGGAAGGGGGGGAATCAGCATTAAAAACAGGTCTATTAGTTTTTATTTAATTGTTGGAAACTTGAATATAACCCTTGGTAGAAAAAATATACAATATCATCTTATCATTAAGAGCGTTCACACGGCAGGCCCAACTCAGCTCCCGGCTCTCATCTGCATTTGTTTGTGTGTGTGCGCGCATGAGTTATGGGAGTAAAATGGAAAAGAAAAGACCAAGATATGTTAGAATTGTGTGTAGTAAGTCATATTTTAATTATCGGTAGTGACGATGAGGGACAAAGCGACAAAGTTTGTTGTTAATCATTATATCCTTATTATGATAGAATGCAGATTTATGCACAGTGCTTTTATGCGAAGTCATTATAAAATAGTCAAAAACGGCCTTTTAAGTGCAGTTTTTATCCAAATATATATAATATTTCAACACTGTTCAGTGTTAGGAACTTCTATTTGACTCTTTTATCTCCATGAATGTTTAATCAGAAATGATCTCTGTGCAATAGTGTTTGTTTAAATTTACAATTTCTAGCCGACTGCATCACAAGAGTTGATTGGCATGTTATGAACGCTCTTAATAAGGTATTAAGCATTGTAGAATTTTTTTTGAAATTACTTGATAACGACCGATTTTATTTTTATAGTAGACTGAAACATTTTATAGGCCTAAATTCAATAAAATATATTTGTCATACAATCTAAACTAAAATAAAAATTTTGAACTTGTTGGTACAACTTAAAAATAACTTTAAAAATGATACTTAGACACAGGAATTTAATTGACTTCCATCGTATTTGCTCGTGGTCTATGCAATCTCAAAGTCCCCTTGCTTTCGGAGGGTTCTCAGAGGAATTATTTTGACACAACCTGTTTGTGGAGTAAATTTTAAGTAAAATATGTTTAAATTTGGTTGTAGGCCAACTTTAAATACTTTGAAAGAGGTAATGTTCATCATCAACTGTTTCCAGTCTGTGTCCTGCTCAGTTTAGTAG
Organism: Timema californicum; assembly: GCA_902141385.1. Classification (NCBI taxonomy): domain Eukaryota; kingdom Metazoa; phylum Arthropoda; class Insecta; order Phasmatodea; family Timematidae; genus Timema; species Timema californicum. The sequence continues at coordinate 8,660 of CABFOW010004173.1, forward strand.
TTAAATGCTTCCATATTCCTCTTTTATTTGATTCCATTCTCCTCCCTCTCTCTCTCTCTCACACACAAACTTTCTGTTATCTGCTCCTCTCATATTTGATCTAGATCATTCCCTTTTCCATCCTCATTACACGACCATACCATCTCATCTTCCCTTCCTCCACCTTATCCCTTAGATTAAGTACAAACTACCTGCTTCAGTGATCACATGGTCTAAGATTTCACTCTGTGTTAGACTAATTTACCAAAGACAGGGAGATCAGGGTTCAAGTCCTGGCCAGGTCTACTGAGGCTGTTTTTTCCTAAATAGTTTCCCATTCTTCTTTCACGCAAATGCGATAGATTACCTATAAAATTCTTCCTTCCTCATCCTTACCTCACTATGGTAATTATTGTGACATATGCATACAACCTGAACAGGTAGTGATAAAAATGATTATTAATATTTTTTTAGCCTGTTAATAACTGTACAAAATTGTCAATAGGAGAAATTCTTATTTTGTTAAATGGCTAGGAGGATTATTTTTTTTTAAAAAAGGAGGAAGAAAGTATTCAATCATTATAATAATATTTTTATTTCTAAATACTCTGGTTTGACAGAAGCATACGAGTTTGGTTTGTGTATAAATAAACAATTGTTGCAATAATTGTCCTGGTTTGGTAATGATAGGGTCTACAGTTGGAAAACAAACAAAAAATATGTGTGTATGGTGTTACCAAGAGTTTGTAGAAATAAATTTCGGTAGTTTGTAATATTAATAAGCATACCAAACATGAACTTAAATTGTTTTTGTTATTGTCAAAGAGACTGGATAGTCTTAATTTTCTAGAAGAAATCTACAGTTAGATAAATTGTATTATATTATAAAAATAATTTATATTGTAACCACCCCTTTTTGTTTCTAGTCTGGTTTGCAATTGAGTAAACTAAACAGACCCTGGATACATAATATAAATGTTTATTTTATTGTAAACTTATGTACATTATTATAATATATATACAAGGTTAATAAACAAAATAAGAGATAATAAATTCTCTTTCTAAATAATATTTTGTAACATAAGTGATTTTGTTTTTTTCTTTGGTTAAACAATTGACAACCAATACCATTTTCATAGAAAGGGCAGCTAGAAAAGTAGAGATCTTCTTTCATGTATTCATGTGTCAGGTCATGTGACCTGGAGCTGTCACATTTGAGAGGTATTATCAATACCTATAGAATTTAACATTAATGTTATCAATTTTGGCCACAAAGAAATGTATTTTCTAAAAAGCCCTTACTTTGAAAATTGGACTGTATTTTTAACCCCAATACACCAAAAGAGTACATTATTTGTAGTGTAAGTATAGTTAACATTAATTAATAAAATGTTTGAAACTATGCACTATTTAAATATTGTTAAATGGATCAGAGATTGGCTCCACTTTCTAAAACGCGAGGTTTCGCCAGGCACAATGACACACAGGTACCCGTGAAACTAGATCAGAATCACAAGTCTGTGTCCAAAATATGGTCACCATTTTGGAGACTTCTAGTCAACTCAACCATATAATTAAGCTCTTGCTGATGTAACCGAGGAGTGGTTAGGTGAAGTGATATTACAGAGCATTTTTGGACACAATAATAGTTTAAAACAATATTCCCAACCAGTAAAAATATAGAAAACCTGAAAGTTACGGAATTTAAAATTGCCGAGAAAATGTTATATATTTATTATTTGGCTATGCGAGGACCGAGGAAGAGAAATTTTTTAATTGCATCTTCTTTAAACTGTTTTTATGTACGCATAAATTTACAATCTGTAAATGATTCCCTCATCCTTGATTTAAATCCTCCAAAGCAGTAGTTTTCAACCCCTTTTCTTCTTCTTTTGTCCATGGCACACTATTATTTGTCGTGAGTCCTTGCAGCACACTGAACATGCAAGTTGGAGACTCGGGCATGCGCAGACTACTTATCTCGGGTGAACAGGAAATGCATATTTGTTTGACCTCTTTTTGATCACAAATTATTGAACTTGTGTGTAAGAAGTGACAAGATTCACATTAATTATTCAACTCCTTGATTGTAAGCTATAAAATTCCCAAGAAAATTAATATTTTTATAGCTTTCAAACATTTCTCTCATTTCTTTTTAAAAATAAATATTCAATATAACTACTTTTATTATTATATTTCTCAAAAATTAACTTGAGGTCGAGAAATTTGCGGTATATACTCGGTGAAAAACCCTACTCTAAAAGCTAATGCAATCAAATTTTCAGTCCAACTAACCCGCCTATGCTGTCATCTAGTGGGCATGGACTCCAACTATCTTATTTATCAGATAGAAGCTAGAATATTTGTTTACTAGAGATTTTTTATCAAAAATTGATGAATTACAATTCTTTTGACATGTTTAGAACAGAGAATTAAAAAATAAATAAATATAAAGGTGGTCAATATTTTTAATGTAATCGTAATCTCCAAAGTTATTTTCGAAGCAAAGTTAATCGACGGCCGCTCAGTCGATATATCTCTCTTGCTGGCTCAGACCATGTTTTTTTTACGAGTCCACCCTCAGCCAGCCTTTCCTAAGAAAACGAGGCTGTTCCATCCATTTAACAATACTTTTAGACAAAAAATAAATTACAACAATTTTTTGAAATAAAAGAACATAAAATAGTTACTGTACCGCACCCAAAATATTTTACAAAGATAAACCACATGAGGTGTCGGTGTTAGGATTTTCACAAACACATTATGACATACAAATATTTCCTTAAAATTAAAACAAAACCATTATTTAATATCAATTGAATGATTCATGCATTTCTGTATGGAAAAAAAATCTGTTAATTTTGCAGCTTGGAAAGTTTTGAATCAATAAAAGCTGTATAAAGTCTTAAACAATTTTTTTACACAATTTAAAAACAAAAAATTGTTATTTTAGATTAACAATATTTTTTTGAATAAAAGTTTTTTTCAGCCGAAATTTAATCAATCATCTACAAGCACCTAATGTAAAAAAAAGTGATGAACTTCCATGCCAGGTACCAATAAAATTGAAAAAAAAATTTGCTCTATAGGTTTATAATCTTGTGCAAATGTGGAGCCCACATGAATAATATATATTATAAAATAAGGTTTACTTTAGATTTTTTTTATAAGTATTTCTAGTCCAAATAAAATTATTTGATCTTTTATGGATATTGTAGAGCTTCTTTAATTAAGTACATGGCAATGTCTTCTCATAATAATTGAATGATTTAATTTGGTATTTTTGTTTCCCAATGTTAACTAATTTTACATTTAAAGTATGTGGATTATTTCCATGGCATTACTTATATTAATTATTTATTGGTTATTTTAGTAAGGTACAATTCTGTTTCACATACCATAAATGTTTTGGTGGTTGGACACACAAATTACTTGGGTCTGAAATTTTGACTCCAATTCGAATCTTCCAAATATTAATATTAAGGTCAAACATTTCAAATTGAATACAAATTTGTGTTCAAAATATTTGAATCAAGATTCAAAATTTCAAAGCTTAACATGGGTGTAAATCAAATGTACACCAAGTTTAGCCTGAAAGGTACGATCTTCCTACCTTTGAGGAATTACACTAAAAGCCTATCTTATAATTTTGGAATAATACAAGGTAAGCTTGCTAATTCAGGGATCATGATCAACTTAAAGTAAAGGTTCTTCTCTCATTTTTAAATAGAAGCGATCACGATGCAGTTAACAACTTAACGTTCACTTACAGTTAGCTTAATGTAATAGATGTCCTGGGAGGTTTTTCACATTAAGTGAAAATTACACTAAGGGTATCACGTGATCTAGCGAGTCGATCATTATGTGCGTGACGTCTACAGGGTTATTTAGTAATTCATTTGTTGTTTTTATGACAAAGGTTTACTCTTTAGCTTAAGTTCTAGTGATCAGACATTAAAATAAAATAGAAAAGATAAATTTGTATAAAAAAAGTTTAGTAATAGATATTTATTATATCGACTGAAAACGGTAAACATTCACAGATCATCACTTTACAACTAGTACAAATCACAGATCAAAACACATCGGTACTCTAGAATGCAGATGTTTGGCTCAAGTTGTTAAGTTACGTGAATCGTGACATACATTTGTTTTCTTAAGTTATGAGAACCTTAAGCGAATGTTACGTTAAGTTAAAGTTAAGGCGATTGTGATCCCGGCATAACATGCATTGTAAACAAAGGGTACAAATATACTTGATTTACTACTAGCCTCCTCTACATGTTTGCCCTAATGTGTTTCTGAATGCCAGCGTCACGAATAAAGCCGAATCTAGCCGTAAACACATTCACCTTCATTCGAGTTAAGTTTGGTTTTATAGATGGGTATGTTAAGAATCCTTTGATTTGAGTAAAAAAAAAGAAAGTGGAAAGGTGAGTGGCCCTCGCTGAGCGTTAATGAGCGACACTGAGCAAAGACGAGTGCACTGTCTACACACTCGCTGAATGTGTGGATGAGGCACTATAGATTGATCTAAGTTGTACTCATGATAACTAAGAGTTTCAGTCTTTTAAATTAATAGTACTGGTAGTGGTATTTATTTAAAAATAATATTGGTTGGACATTATATTGCCATATAATTATGTAAGGTCTTAGCCATAATATCTTATTGTATTAAAATAGTAATCTATTTAATAACTATCCTGAGGGTATACGAGCAATATAAAATAAGGAAAATTATATTAGGACATTTTAGTGTTCTAAAATAGCAACTTGTTAATATAAATATATATACAATTGTGCATAAAAAACAACCATTCTCAACAGTATTGTGTTGTGATGCAAATATTTTTTACATTCTTTTAGTTCTGTATTTTTCCACTATAAGTCGTAATGTCTGTTAATGTTATTAGCAAGTTACCCAAATTTAATAACAGGGCGAGAAAGGTGAATAAGGAAATGATCCAGCATTCTTATTTAGAGAAAATGTGTAAACAAAGAAAAATGCATGCCAAACGGCTGTGTTTAGTAAATATTGAAAGAATGATAAAAGCGCAAGGCCAGAATCCTTTAACCCTGAGTTCCGTTAGTGTTCTACTCCTGCCCGCTAAAGAAGGGGCCTGATGTGCCCCAAAAATTAATGTGGTGTGTTTATGTTGTTTTATTTACGAACTTTTAAGGGTTACATTTTTCCGGTAAGTTTGTGCCCTTGCCCTTATAGCCTCCTGTCAGTGTTTATTATATGAATGATATAAAAGACAAATTCGAAATTATATTGTTAACAGGGTGTCTACCATTCGGGAAAATCAGGGAAAACAGGAATCAGCCGGAATTTGAAGTGATCGGGAAAAAACGGGAATAAGTGGGGAATTTGGTATATCGCAATAAAAATCCAGGAAAATGATAATTTACTCAAAATATGAAATACAATAATCATTAAATTAAAATGTCATTTTTTTGTTTGTAGCTGTGTAATATATTTTTAATTCCTAGTAAACAATTTTAATTCAAATTTTAAAACTTATTATTATTATTTAAAAAATTATTAATAGAAAAACGAGGGTGGAGGGAGGGGGCGGCGAGTTAGAAGGAAGTGACATACTTTTTTAGTCGGGAATTTTAGGAAATGATCAGGGGAAATCAGGGAAAAGGTCGAGGATTTCATTGGTCAAGTTTAGTAGACACCATGGTTAAAGTCTTGAGATTCTAAATGTCGAACTCGCATCATAAGGAGTTTGCCAGTCAAAAATGATAATACACTGAGCCAACTACTCCTGTTTGTATTAAAATAATCTTAACTGCTTAAATATTTGACGGTAACTTAAAAAAAATTAAGTTTGTGCGAAGCTTCAAAATTTTTAACCCAACTAAGATGTGTATTTGTGTCGGATTCAAGATTTCAAATATAAATAGATCCCATATTTGGATTCAATGGGAATTTAGTTCAAATATAAAAGCCAAACTTTTAAAATATTAAACTTGTTATATTTGGAAGAAGGTACAAGAAAGGTGGATGGAAACATATAAAAACTAATAAACATAACACGGCTTTCACAATGAAAAGAAGATCACAGTTCATACATTTCTGCTTAGGACAAAGAGGTAATGGCTGCCTCTTGAAGATAATTGATAGTTACCACCCGATACCTTGATCTGGGTTTCATTCTTTCGAAACTCATCAGAAGGGAATGTGACACTGGCAACGCAACTCCCTAGTATAGGAAACAAAAAAACCAACAAGGAGAAAAAGGAAATTGGTAAAGAATGTTATTACAGTTCTCCTATGGCTTCTTTGGTGCTAGCTGACAGTTTTGAAAAGTTACCAGACCAAATTATGTATCCCTACGCCGAACCATATGATCTGCAAAAGCATGTGTTTAGCAGCTGTCACTATCAGAGAGTCAATTATAATTTCTAGACAAGAAACATATATGACCTTTTTATTTATTTTTGACCTTGATATGTTGATGTTAGGCCTAATATTGATTATTAATTTTTCCCACAATATTAATTTTTAAAAAAAATCAGCATTTAATCCCATATTAGTTTTTATTATTATAAATTAATAATTTTTGTTATTTTACAAATTATTAATAACCCTGTAAATGTGAAAGTGTAGTATTACCCGTAGAAAAAACCTACTGTCATAAACCTTTTTAACACTACTACAACATTTTAGAAAACATTCTAAAGTAGTTTAAAGTAAGGAGTGGTAATAATTAAAGTTAAGACTTAGATAGAAAACTCAAGGAATAGCTATAACAAATAAATATATATATATATATATATTCAATTTAATGAATTAGATAATTTTAAAACTGGTAGATGAATTAAGTAACTTTTAATATTCAAAATATTGATTATAATTTGCTTTTAATGAGCAACAAAATGCCATATATAAAAATTTGCAATAAATTGATATAACATTGAATTAAAACATGGGTTGATGACAAGTCTAAATACACACATAACATATTAAAAATTGGTTACAAAACTTGGATACAACAAATTAAAGACAAAAACTAAGTTTAAAGATCAACTGTTGTAAATTAGGTAATAAAATTGAATTAGTGGGTTAGCATCTTCAAATAAAGTTTAATAAAGTAATGAAAATGTTCTTGTTACAACGTTTTTGAAGAATATAATAATTTTAATTTTAAGGTTCTGTATAAAATCTAAGCCTTATCTTGGTTCAGTCCCATTACTCCTTGTGATATTTAGCCATTAGAATGATGCTGATTTATATTCTTCAGACATGTTTCGGTATAAAAATACCATAATCATGGACAACGCAAAATGAAATTAAAGAACCAGAAGAAAACTTGAGAATTATGTTGTACGAAAATCTTAATAAATTACCGTTATATTAATGAATTTGTAAAAGACAATTAATAAATAAACAAACTTACCAACGTCGCTGTGCGGGATTAGATTCACTAGGCTTACTCTTAAACAGTTATAACAAAGTCTCTAAAAAACTACAATAACTTTTAACTTGAAATCTTAGCCTGGCATTTATTTAATCAACACTGGAGAAAGACTCGCAAGTATTTTTATTACACTTGACAGATTTTTTTGGAATACTATAAAAATTCTAAAACTCGAGGTTTAGCCTAGAGGGCAACACAACACAATCTTGGGGTTAAAAGATTTATTTAATAGTCTTGATACACTTAAATTTTCTAATAATGTATATCAATCACTGAGAAACACTCGCTATTTTTTTATTGCACGCTTTAATGTTATATTAGATAAATAATTATTCAAAGATCACTAAAAACTGTTTATTCAAATTTGTAATAAAATTATTAACGGTAGCATAGACACACCTAAATACAAATCAATAGTACTCAACTATAAAATATTTTAATGAATCAAATAGCCGAAGCTATCATTTATGCATTTTAGTGAGGATAACACCATTTATATATCATCTTCTGAAAATTGAAAAATGACACCTGGACACGAGAATCGAACCCGGGCGTACTAAGCCGAAGTCCTGGGTTCGATTCCTGTGTCCAGGTGTCATTTTTCAATTTTCACAACATGATATATAAAATATTTTGTTCAACTTGTTGACTCACACACGTGGTTTTATTAACTATATTTTATACAATAATTCACTGTTATATTGCTTATTTAAAAATGTTAGATGTTGGTTGTTTAGTATTGAAGTTTTCTTTTGCTGTTTAATTCAAATTAATTAATAAAAGCAAGAGAACAAATATGGCCACCGGATAGAAGCTATACTTCTAGTTGATGACGTAGAGGAACTTGTTGCAGGTTGGACGGCGAGTTGTATTAATACTCGTGTTTACAAAATTTAAACTTTATATTATTTCACAAACATTTTGAATGTTTTTTCCTCTTTATTATCACAAACCATTTATTTATGTTAAAGATATGCGAGGGCAGTTATAAAAATATTAATAACTGAATATAATACCATTAAATGTAAAATTTCACGCTCTATTCAAGCTGTAATTGCCACAAGAGTTAAAAGAAATACTAGAATGAATTTACTAGACTTTATTTTCTTCTTAAATTTGATTATGGAAAATAAAATTATACTGTAATCTTTGGGGAAGTATTGTTAAAAGTGATTAGTAATATTTTTAGTGATAATAATAGTAGCAAATAATAATTATTTCCAAATATGTTGACAAAAGTTACTTTCAGACAATGTTGGCATTATTGATACCAACTGCTAGCTGTCATGTAACACCAAAGAAGTGAACATTGGATACAGATATATATACAATAAAATTTTTAAGGAAAACCTCTTTTACCATTTTGAGGTATTTCATTATATTTAGAAGAAGGTACAGAAAAGTTAGATTTTTTTCAAGAAGCAGCCATTACTTCTTTGTCTAATATCAGCAATGTAAAGTGTGAAATGGGTTCTTTTCATCTTAAGAGCCATTTGTGTGTGTTCCCTTTTATGTGTTTCTGTCCGCTTGAATGATTAAACTTGCTATAGAAACTAACATCACTCTTTATAAAGAAACAATTCACAATGTCATAAACATTTCAGGTAATTGATGTGACTGGACTCACATATTTGATTCGACCAATAATTTTTTTTTTATTTTTTTTAAAACTCAATCTAAGACATTTTTACTATGAAATATTTGTTTTGAAAATTTTCTAAAGCACTACAAGGAAGATGATAAGGTCTAGTAAAGTTATAAAGTTGGATGGAGTGGAGCTGAGAAAAATACAGAAAGTAAAATACTTTGGGAGTCTGATTGAGGAGAAAGGTGGAAGTAGAGAGGATCTAATGAGAAGAGGACAACATGGAGTTGTTCTATAGATGTGTTAGAGACCTGCTATGGAGGAAAGAAGTTCCCTTGATGTGTAAGGAAATGTTTTACAGGGCGTACTTTGTACCCATTGTCACAGATGCAGCAGAAACATGGACAATGAAAGTAAGAGAGACCAGGAAAGTCACGAGGAGGAACAAGATTAGTAATGAGGGTATCCAGGGAGTACATGAGATAGTAGAGGAAGCAAAACTGAGATGGTATGGGTATGTAGTGAGGATGGGAAAGAGAATGATGCGCAAGATAGAGATAGGGTGTAATGAGGTGGACTGGATTGAACTAGCTCAAGATAGGAATAGGGTGTGATGAGGCGGACTGGATATAACTAGCTCAAAATAGGAATAGGGTGTAATGAGATGGACTGGATAGAAGTAGCTCAAGATAGGAATAGGGTGTAATGAGGCGGACTGGATTGAACTAGCTCAAGATAGGAATAGGGTGTGATGAGGCGGACTGGATTGAACTAGCTCAAGATAGGAATAGGGTGTGATGAGGCGGACTGGATAGAATTTTCTCCAGATAGGAATAGGGTGTAATGAGGTGGACTGGATAGAATTTTCTCCAGATAGGAATAGGGTGTAATGAGGTGGAATGTGTAGAACTAGCTCAAAATAAGGATAGGTGGCATACTTTTGTAAGTACAGCAACTAACTTTTTTTTAAGTGCTTAATGCCACAGACTAAGTAATACATATTGTTAGGAATAATATAAAAAAAAAATTCCAAACCATACAAAATATCGATTAGTTGAAGTTTTTAGTTTTGTGGAAAAATCTTTGCATTGAAATTCTCCACTATCTATACCTCATCTAAATAACGTAAAATCATTTCAAATATAGATACTAAAAGGATTAAATTATTAAAAAATTGAACAATATAAATAATACCTAGCTCTTTATGTGGGATATTTGCATGTATGCAATTACTTTATAAAGGTCAAGACTTGACAAGTTAATTTACAGTGAGCATTAAATAATTTGGCATTGTTGCCAAAGTCATGATTACATTTCATGTAAAATAAAGTTTTATTTTGTTATTGTCTTCCCAATCATCTTCTATACTGTAAACTCTTATATTTTAGACATAATAAATAGGTTATACAGTCGATACTCAATATATGGAAATATTTTGGGGAAAAAAAAAAGTCAATTCTCTCTCATTTTAAAACCTAACAGCCTTCAAATCAATTTGAGACCCTCAATATTTTGTTTTTTGTGTGATGTCTATATGTCTTTATTTTTAACTCTGCAAATTGAACTATGAGATTAAAAATAAAGTTTAAATTACAAAATGAACAAGTTTGTTGACATTAAATTATTGAGTTGCTCCAATATTTTAATGATAAACAGCTCTTTAAAAAAAATACATTTATATAAATTTATTTATATATATTTGAAAAAAAAAAACTACTTCTGGATATGGGAATTGAACTTTAGAACCTTGACTTTGCAGTACCAAGTTCAATACTTGTGCTCAGGAGTAATTTTTCAAATATATGTATATGTCAATAAAGTTAATTTGCAGGCACTTACAAAAACAAGCAAGTTAACCTCTTGCTTGAAAAAAAAATTAACCATGGCCTAACATAAATTTAGTAATGAAATAATTTAAAAAAAACTTTTTGTAATGAAATTTTATTCTTGAGTTAAAAATTATCATCGCATAAAATAACAAAAGTTATTCCTTTATATACATCTTGTGTTACTAATTGTTCAAAAATCTAAACATAACTTAAAAAAACATATTAAAACAGGCTTAACTCACTTTAAGTCACTTCACTAATAAGGTGATTTTCAATTAGCGCTTGTGCATACGCTTTCCTTGCTCTTTAGGGCGTTTTCGGTGGTTTTAAGGTTAGCAATACAGTACTGTAGCATTAAAAAACCAAAGTATTATGTTTACTTCTGCATAGTTTTTCTTTAGGCCCAGGGATATTGTACACTTGATAAATTATACTGTAAATGTGTAAATGTTTCTGGGCTTTTATATGCGATGGCAAGTGAAAAAAAGAGACTGATTCGCTTTAAGTCGGTATTCTTTTTACCACAGTAGTGTATAACCTAACCCACCAGATTAGTGTGGTACGCCTGTCTTGTGGTGTACTAAAAAAAATTTAATAATAAGTTAATCAAACGTATATGAGTATTTGGGTTAGTTTTATAACCGACAGTTAACCTTGAGGTTCAAAAAAGAACAACTGTTTTCTCTGTTAACCTGAAGAAGCTCTCTGTAGGTGGCAGTAGGAGCTCGTCTTTAAAGATACGTTTATAATGTTAATGTTTATTAGTTTTTTTAATTCATACAGTTATCACTCAGGTTAAGTATGCTGGCAAGGCTCCTAATTATTCATATCCCAATAGAAATAAATAAATTTCATACATGTATTAAAGCATTTGCTTTGAAATAAAAGTGAAAAAAAGATGCTACAAAGTTTCAAAGACTTGTAATTTGCCTTCATTTAGAGTCAAGTGTAAAATAAAATTCTGAAACTTTTTTTCCCATATTAAATAAATTAAGGTGAGAACCTTATCCCATAATGACTTGAGACAAGTTGTGAACCAAATTTGTCTGAAACGTTTTATCAAATTAAACTTTGGTCTCAAATAGGTGTGTGTGAAGTACACTTTATTAATTCAAATATTATTCACTAAGCCTAGCCGAGGTTTGAATGCTTTTTATTAATTTTTTTGTAATATTTCTTTCTAATTTGATAAATCAAGTTCTATCAAAACAGGCGAATCAATTATATGAATCTTAATTTGTAGTGTAGATAACATCTCAGGATGACAGTAAATAAACATAAATTGAGTATTTTAGCTGTCTATATTTTTATTGGTAAAGATTCATAATTGTCAAAGCCATTTTTTTTTTCTGAAGCCAAGTTGAAGCTTTGCTCACCCATAGTCTCAAATGTAACAATACTTTCCTGTTACTATGTGTTGGATTCTTGAAAACAAACTACTCATAAGCACCAGTTTAATAATTTAAGTTGATTATTCCTAATTAATATTCAACAACAACAAAAATCACTTTATCTGTTCCTTAGCTTGCACACAAACAACTGTCGCGTTAAGCCCCATCTACAGACTTTATATCCATAAATCAGTGGTCCTTGGCCCATAGAAATTCTATTCGAGTCTACATCGTCTGTATACTTAGTCACATGACCGTGTCAACCAATAAGATAAAGATAGTCAGAGAATTCGTCCAATAAAACCTTTTGAAAGAAAATCTTCTACATCACGGAGCAACCACCAAGCTGTCAGCCGATCAATAAAAAAAACTAAAACAATTTTTTGAGAAAATGTCTACAATATACTTGAAATGTGAATTAAGTATAACACAATATATATATTTAACATGATTTGAACTATCAAACTTATAATTAGCTACATATTCTTTGGATGCCGTTAGTGTTTTTATTTCGATGCACATGGGCATATTTACTTAACTGTGATTGTTAGTTTGTGTAAACGAATCCCTAGAAAGTTAAAGTTGACCAACTTTTACGGAGTATAGACCAGGATAAGGATACAGGATTTTGTAAACAAAGCAATCTTATACTATGGCATTGATTTCTTACAGACAACCGACTTACGGAGTCTGTGGATGTGGCTTTACACATAGCAAAGCTTCTTAGCTTGGATTGCATTTTGATTCCGACAAGGACAATTGAGCCCAAATGTCCATTAACTGCGACACTAGCGCTAGCTAAAAATGAGTGTCTTACTTCCACACCTTGATAACCCCATCCCTGGAACCTGACAGGAGGAAACACTGTGACGCTTGGCACATGGCTATCTCGCTGATACCGTCGTGATGTCCGGCCTGCGGTTGGTCAGGCCCTGGTCTTGGGGACTCTTCCCCTCCTCTCTGGCTCCCCATACTCCCAGAACCTCCTCCTGAGCGTTGTTTCAGTTGAACCTCCTGGACCACGTTGGTGCCGTCAATCAGTCGTGACCTACCGAATAACAACTCTCGACTGTCACACTTACAAATTCACAACTATGTTGATTTACATCGGGACATGCTGAAATTGCCGTACACTAGAAACTATTTATTTTTTCATGCAATTCAAACCAATATCTAAACAACATAAAAATGCAAAAGTAATCAAATGAAAGTATGAAGAGTTTATGAAGAAATTAAGATATAAGTTGATTTGTTTTGCATCAAGACCTAACCTAGCTGTCCTTTCAGGCTACCTTCCTTCCCTTTCACTCACTTTTTTTTAGGTATTTAATATGAACTTTTTGAATAGACTAATTATATCAGCACAGGATTTAAAAACTAACTTAAATCTAGAACAGACCCAACACACCCAGCTGTTAATCCTTAACTATGAAAGGGGAAACGCAGATTTCAAAAATGATAACTTTTTTTGGCCATTCTGTGAATCAAACCCGGTACACTTAGATCAGTAGGCAGACAATCTATCGACTGAACTAAGCTGTCAAACTAATTTTAATTACTTTACAATGTTTCCACATTGTTTTCATATATTTCTAAGTCTTTTAAAAATTATTTGTTTTTATAGACAACATAAAAATTAAGTTTTCATAAATTTCTGACACATTTTCTCAGTCAGTAACAAATCTGTTTTATAAAATATGAATTACGGGTTTAATACCCGGTGCGGACCAAATAATAACTCCTCAAATAACTTTCAATTAACTTTGCAGAAATGCTTTGTTCTCTTTTCTTGTAAATATCATCGGTGGTACTCACTTATATGCCAGTGTGGCCATGTTGAGCGTGTCATTGGCCGCAGGTATGGCGAGATAGGAGCCGCTGGGCGAGTCTAGATCCCAGTACCTCAGTCTCATGTCCGTGCCTCCCGCAAACAAGAACGGCACGCGATCAATACTGCTTGCATACATCGCATTTACACTATGACTGCTCACCTATATGAGAGAACGGAGGTAAGCAAATGCTCTAACAATTTACTTTACATGACTAACAAAGCTTAGAAGATGGAAATGATCTTAGCTATGGATGTACAAAACAACATAAAGACACTACCAAGTCGCTGGTGGCTACGATATCATTTGTAGCTTTTTACTAGCCGATGACTTGCACATGTCTGTCACAAAATCTGCTTTAAACTATATGTGAAGAGTGACCCTGAGTAAGGGATGAATCCTAGATAGTTCAGTGGTAAAGATTTGGCGCGCTAAGCCAAGGGTCTCTGGTTCAATTCCCATGTCCAGGTGTAGTTTTTAAAATTTATGAATATATGAAAGAAGTCACTCGGTTTTAATATAACGGTATATTTTATTGTTTGAATATGTCTTCATATATAGAAGAAATTTTATTTGACGACACTAGATATATCACGAGAAAAGTATCCAAACCTCCACTCAAACTTAGTAATACCTCGGAAAGTGACAGAGGAGGAGCGTTGCTGGCCCACAGAACAGCCTGTCGGAACTGAGTCTCTAGGTTCCACATGGAGATCTCGTTGTTTCCCTGAACCGAGGAGAGCACCAACGACTGCTCTGTGGGATGACATATCACCTTTCTCACTCTTGCACCTGTGTGAGAGAAAAATATCCTGTCACTCCTTCACAGCTGGCACTTCAAACAGACGGAACACACTGTTCCTGTAATACTTGATAGTTTCATTTCATGATCATCTTAGTACCGAGGTAGTTTGAAAAAGGTAATTATTACTCTCAATTATAAAGTGTCACATAAACCAAGGCGGTAAAAAAGCATGTAATTTTTTAATAACATTTCACTATATTATTTAATAATTTAACTTTACACGCTATCGTACGATATAACTGTCTGGCGACATGGTGGTAACTGATAGCTAGCATAAGATATAACCATAGTTAAAAGAAAAGCATAATAATAAAAAAAATGTTATGGAAGTTTTGACCACAGAAAGTGACAATAAACCAACACAGGATCTTGCATGTTATATGGTTTGGCGAATGGATACATGAGAGTAGATCTGGTAACATTTGCTAGCTGTCAGATAAGGTTCTTCCTAACAAAATTGGACCGTAGCTCCCCACCTGTAGGATGGATGATGGTAGATATGGGCAGCTGAAAGCGCAGGTCCCAACAGATGTGGAACCCACTGCTTGTCCCGATAGTGAGCCAGCTCTGATGAGCGTCCAAGCAGAATGAGGTGATCACACCTGTAAGTAATAAACAGCTTATATTAATCACTCTTGGCTTTTCTTTCTTAAATCTTAACCTCAGTTATTTAGCAATTCCTATGATATTTTAATTCTATTATATTACCTGCTTGGTTTTTTTTAACATCGTGTCTTACCACCTGTTTGGGTTATAAGCTTATAATTATACTAACTATGCTAATAGTTTTAGAGATTAGGAAGGTTATGTTTAGAAAAAGTGTACCCGCATTTGTGTGGAAAACCATTTTCTAAAAACCACACAAGATTCAAAATTTTATCTTCCCATAATCGACAGTCTAGTCTACCGCGAGAGTAGCGCGTTAGACCACCCGGCCATTGAGGTGTCACTTTCTGTGCTACCTCATCGCAACTAGTTCCCTTCACCAAATTTGGGCACTCTTCCAGCCCAGGGAACATCCATTCGGTGTGGGTATTCACCAATCACCCCACCCATCGACATCGGAAAAAAAGAGGGTCCTAGACCCCACACTAGTCTTACCTGCCACTTAGGTCTTGGAACTTGAAGTTGGTTGACGGCAGTGAATAACTTATTTCTAATGAGTTTGGAAGTTATGTTTATTTAATATAATATAAACTAATTTAATTTAAGAGAATTTAAAATATTATCTACCAATAGCAATAGTAAGAGAACAACTAAAGAAAGTGGAAAGTTTCAAGTATCTGGGAACTGTGGTAGTGGAAAGAGGAGGAAAGGAGAGATAAATTGGGGAAAGACGGCGGCAAGCAGAGGTCCTTTGATAAAAAAAAAAGTCAGAAGTCTGGTCTGAGGTAGAGGTGTGACGGAGAAGTTCAAAGCAGTGATGTGTGGGATGCACTATGTTACAATATTTCATCAGAAACCTGAGTGATGAAATAAAACGATAAGAGCAGGATACAGGTTAGGAATGACAAGGATGGACACAGTGAGAGAGAGAAAGAGTGTGTGTGTGTGAAGGAGGAACCCCTGTCAGTGCAGGAGGGGAGGATTCCAAGGAGGATGCTCAAAATGGAGGTGGCAGGCAGGAGGCCAAGAGGAAAATCTAGGTCTTCGAACACCCGCGCCATGATCAATACAAGTAAGTCAAGTTGAAATGCAGACCGGACACCCTACCTGTGGACCACAAGCCAGGGCCAGATCTTCAGCACGTTTTTTGGGGAGTTGAAATAAGTAGCATAATGTAGCGTTCACACAATATACGTTACACACTCTCACAATAGACTGGACTGCTGTCAATAGGGAGGTCGGGTGCATTGCGGTGTTTTTCCCTTAATGGTTTTCCATTCTTCCTCCATTCAAATTAATGTACATTTCTTTCAAATTCTACCTTCCTTATTTCTATCATATTAACACTATATATATATAATATAATATAATATATGTATATATACACACACACATAACCCAAACAAATAGTGATACAAAGTGAAAATAAAATGTATGAAAAAAGTGCATTGAGCAAAACATTTAGTAATGAATAAAATGATAAAGTATTAGGAAAATATAGAACACAAATAAAAGAAAAGACACTAACACAAATTTACACACACTTCAATATTTCAATGCTATTAAAGCACCTTCCTCAGGAAGTCTAATTACTACTACTTCCTGAGGAAGGTGCTTTAATAGCATCGAAATATTGAAGTGTGTGTAAATTTGTGTTGGTGTCTTTTCTTTTATTTGTGTTCTTCTACTTTTTTCCTAATACTTTATCATTTTATTCATTACTAAAAGTGAAAATAAATAAATAATAATGTGTCCTAGGAGAACGTTACCATGTTTCAAGTCATTGTCCAACTTCCATGCTGTGCCGGGAGATCGGAGGTCCCAGCCTACGATGGAACCATACATGGTGGCATAGACCAGCACAGATTGTGAACCTGAAACAATTTAAATAATATATCTAGAATGCTCAAATCTTTGATCCCTAGAATCCTATGGTATTCGAGAGATGAGAGACTCTTGAAGATCTAAAAAGAGAATTTCGACTACAGTTATGAATACTTCGACTTGCTAAAACCATTTTAAGCAATTGGAACAAAACTGCTTAGGTGGCCACATGGTTTAAGGTGCCACTCTCATGTTAGATTAGACTCCCAATGACAGGGAAATCGGGGTTCGAATCCCGGTTGGGTGTAGTGTGGGTGGTTTTTCCAATCTCCCTCCACACTAATGCAGGTACACTTCCTCTATTTTCAACCATCTTCATTCCTAACATATTAGCATAATTAGTACATATGTGTATAACCGGAACAGGTAGTAAGGCGCAGTGCTAAATAATATAAATTAATGAAACAAGTTTAAAATAATCAAATTTTTATTTTTATATTCCTGTAAGTTGCAAAAGTAAGTTTGATGCATTTATTTCCCGTTATCTATAAAAGTCATGACATTACTATTTAGGGATGTATATTCTTTATCATTTTAGAGTACAGCTTAATAAAGATAAATACACTAATATAAAGAAAGATTAATATATTTATTGTTTGGTATTAACATAAAAAAAGTCAGTTGAGTTAAATTTACAGTCTCATACATGAAAAACTGTCCACTAAAAAACATTGTGTTTGTGTGCACTTTTTAAGAAAAAGAGTTTGTATGTACAACTTTTTTTACTTGCATTATAATTTAAGACAGCAGTGTTAAAATTTCAAATTCAGAAAATGGTTTACCTGCTTCAGTGGCCAAATAGCCTAAGGCGTCCCTCTAGTGTTGGACTTGCCTGCTGAAGACGGGGAGACCGAGGTCCGAATCCAGATCGGGTCGACTGAGGGTGCTTTTTCCTAAATTGTTTCCTCCCTCTTCCATGGCAATGTGGGTAGATTACCTCTATACCCTACATCCTTAGCCCATAAGAGTAATTATAATATATGTTTACAACCTTAACAGGTATCTGGTGATAGAAAATTGTTTACCTGAATCAAAATAATTAACATCAACAGCACAGCCATCATCTTGTAAGTCCAGCTGCCTACTGTGGGTAACGGACATTTTATTGCTGTTTGCCTCAATTCTGGAACAGACAATGAAGCTATTCTAAAGTTACATATTAAAACTAAAAAGTGTGTGTTTGACAAATATTCAGGGGTGTGTAAAGTCCATTTATTTAATTCAAGTTAAAATGAAATAAATAATATTATATATTCCTTTAAGTCAAATTGAAGTTTGAACATTTAAAAAAAAAAATCTTTGAGGCTGTAAAAAAGTATTACATGTTGTATAACTAGAGTATATAACTTTTTAGGCATTAAATATTCAGTAATAAAAGTTACTAAAACAATGTTCACTTATTCATACGTCCAGTTGCGTGATCTTCAACTGTCACTTTTTATGGATATTATTAATAACTGTAAAATAATACTAATGATATATTAAAATGTTATCAATGTTGGCCAAAAATAATACAAATTGTATTTTCTAAAAGTTTTTTTCCTACCAAAATTGTATGATAAAATTGTACACTTGAAGTACAGTCTAATCTTCATAGGAAAAGCCTTTTTTTAGAAAATAAAAACATACTTTTTGTGGTTATAATTTATAACATTTTATTATTTTAAATGTATTGATAATATTTATCTAAAGTGGTAGCTGAATCACATGACTTGACGTGTGAATATGTTAAAATTGATCTAGTAGCTTTTCTATCTGTCAGCTAAGATCTTTACTAAATAATAGACTATCCAAGACAAATATTCAGTGAAGTCAAGTCACAGAGTGCGTCGAACAAGCCGGGCAAATGTTGCAACACTCACCGTAAGACAAACACAGACCCGCTCTGCGATGCTGAGGCCAACGACTGGTTGTTTTCACACACTGTAAGCCCTATAAGGGCGCCAGCCTGCCTGTTGTACACCTGACGAGAACGGTTGGCAATATTGCGACCCTCCATCTTGCCACAGTCCCAGATACGGATGTAGCCATCGGAGGAACAACTCGCGAACAGAGGAGTCTCTGGAATGGCCGCTAGTCTGGGATGTTAATATCATTTTTATTGCCGACCATCGTATGACTTTTAAATAAAACATTCTTTGTAATTGGTTTGATATCACTTACATGATTTGAACTGACAAGTGACAAGGCTACTCCTAATTCGTTAATTTGATGAAAATTTGGCTGCTATTGAATTAATGTAATTTAGAGTGATTTGGGGCACCATTTAAAAAAAAATATTTGGAAGATGACAATACTATTTTTCAACTTAAAACCATGCCAGATTATCAGTTAAATTAATTAACAATTTGAGCAGTAAATTACCTTGTTTTATAAATCAAACTAAATGATACTGGCTTCAATAGCTGCATTGTCTAAGGCGTCACTCTCATAATAGACTGAACTTTTGATGACGAGGAGACCAGGGTTCAAATAACAGTCAAGATGGTTTTCACCCTCCCTCCAAACAAATGCAGGTACACCACCTCTAAATTTAACCTTAGTCAACCCTAACACGTTAGCTTATTATATATATATATACACACACACACACGTGTATAACGAGAACAGGAAGTAAGACGTGGTTCAAAAAAAAAAAAAAGATATCAAAATTAAATGTGATATCAGTTAAAAGAGTTTAGGTAATTTTTTAGAGTAAATTAGATAGAAAAAGTGCTGACCCCTTTTATTTAATGAAAACTAAAGAAGAATTTGGTGGGTTAGCAAAATTACCAGTTTGTTCTAAAGTTACCCATGTGGTCTGTGCTCAATCTTGATTGGCTGTTGTTTGTTCTCTTTTCGGGTGAATTCTAGTTCCCTATTGACCATCCTCTATTAAATAATATAAAGACACTTGTAATGAGGCAGTTAAGTAGAATGTACCTGTTAATGGCTCCTCTATGTTCGTGCAAGTGAGCCACCAGAGACCCTCGCAACCTCCACCCAGGAGGAGGGAGGGCAGGTCTCCACGCGGCTTGTTCCGTCCACTCACGCCCCTTCACTGCTATGCTGTGCAACTCTTGCTTGCGCTGCGCCAACTGTCGCAGCTCCAAGCGACATGGCGCAAACCGATCTGTGCACAAAGTATGAATATATTTAGTAAAAAGTCAGTATACATTCAAAATGTTTTATCGTAAGTTTCCTAAAATTAAGTTTAACGATAGGATCCCAAGTAGAATGACATAGTTGACGTTAGAAGGGAAGAAAGACAGAAAGAGTTAATAAAAGCAAGTGTGTGAGTGGAAGGAGGAGAATTGTTGAGAGTAAGGGAGGAAGAATGGTGTAAGGACTGTGGGAAATGGAGCCATTTTACTAAACTGATCCTGCTACAGGTTGGAAACAGTTTTTGATGATGATGATGATGATGAGAGTAATTAATTTTAAGAAAATTCAACAGCATTTACCTAGTAACAGATGAAAAGTCAAAAGGTCCAAGAAAAAAACCCAACCCTTAGGCCTTAGTGCATCCCATAGGGATTGAACTATAGATTTCTAACTGAAGAGTATGAGTTAACTCATTCACCAAACTGGTGAGTTTAAAATATTTATTTTAGTAAACTAATAAATAATTCCTTGAATGTAGATCTCTAGATATCAGAAATTATTTCGACTTTAATGCCAAACCAAGTTTATTCCTTAGAACAGTGGTATTATTATTATTAGCACCGCGTCTTACTACCCGTTCGGGTTATACGCACTTACGCTAATGTGTAATGGTAGGGTGATTGTGAGATGAAATGGAGGACCTACAGTTTAACGTGGGATCCGAACCACGGTGGAGGCCTGGCATTCCCCACATTCACAAGATGTCTTGTCAGAGGTGAAGGAAGGGTTTGGTAATCAGATAAATCTTTGCCGGGACCGAGGATTGAACCCCGGCCGCCAGCATAGAAATCTGACACCTTACCCCTAGACCGCCAGGTCACCGTAACAGTGGTATTCAAACTGGAGTATGCGCAAGACATCTTAGGGGGTATGTAAAATTTAAAAAGGTATATATACATATATAGTTTCATGACAAACACAGACTAATCAGGTCTAGATTTAAGGTTAGTCATAAAAGTTTCGGACACAAGGCTATGCCATCTGGGAGCACAATTTACCCCCCCCCCCCCTTCCCTCTCTCCCGTAAATGTTATTATTGAGATTATTAAATCTAGGAGGGAGGAAGAGAAGGAGAAATTTAAAAAAATAAAGTAGCTTATAGAATATGTATAATTTGCATTGAGCACCAACAACTTTGGGTGTAGCAAGTTGAAGATGAATTATATCTGGGTGTATGCGAACAAAAAAAAAAAGGTTGAATAACTACTCCCAGTATCTGCCAATGACACTTACACTGAATGTAAGAGTGCTCATGTAAGCTATGATCTGTGTCGAAACTTCTTTGAGGTGAAACGTGAGGATCGCCAACCATACTGCCACCAGGCGGGGATCTAGTAAAGTAAATAAAACGTTACTTAGGATATAAACCCAAATTTAAAACTCATTGCGATTGTTTTTGTTTGGTTTAAAAAATTCTTGATTGTAAATGTAATAGCTATATATATATGATAGAATTATAGGAAATTGAAGCACAAATAAATGTAAAAACACTAACACATATTTACAAACACTTTAATATTTTGATGTAATATGACATAAAATGTAACAAAAAAAGGGGGGAGTGGAGGGTGGCGTTAAAATCTCAAAAGTAAAAAGATCTTGAGCTGTTAATATGCACAAAAATTGCAAAACATCTGAACTTATTTGTACAAGAAAGAAAGTTTTATTTATTTGAGGTATTAAACGTGCACTTTCTGAACCGACTGATTATATCGGCACATGAGAAACTCTATGAGCGAGAGTAAAAGGACCCACCATTTTTGCCAGGAAAGGTATTTTTACATGCCTTCCAGGATTCTTTTACATGCCATAAACAACCAGGGACTGATGGTTTTTCTTCCCCTTCAAAAGGAAGATGTGCTAAATATTTTTATCACTCAAGAAAAATTTGTCTACCTCGGCCAGGTTTGAACCCACGAACATCGTGTCCTGAGATGAGCACTTAACCCCAAGATCCCCGAGGTCAACAGCAAGAAAGTTGACTTGCACGATTTTTCGTGTCGAGTACGTGTTTTTTTTTTATTGTTTGTAAATTTGTTTCCATTCCAGACTGATCAAAAAATTATTCACATATCTACAACGTAACATGCACTCACATGCTTCCAGTGTCAGAGAGTCGTGGGGAAGGGCTGTGCTGATCCGTTGTTCCGAACATGTGCTGCCACTCCTCGTTCATCGTACCGATGTGAGAGTCCTGGGCGGACACCTTTTTCAAGCGCTGGTTCTTTCTCAACATTAACAGAATACAGGATGTCACTCAAACACACTGTCACACAAAAACACTTTCTACTGTCCACATCAGTTTTTTTTAAGCAACATGTCCTACTACCTGTTCAAGTGATATGCATATGTACTAATTAAACTAATGAACTCTGGATGAAAAAGGTTCAATTCGTAGGAAGTGTACCCGCCGATTAGATCAGCTTGTGATACTAAAAAATTAAAGTATGTTCTATACTAAAAATTCCTTAACTCATAGCGTCTGAATATGTAATATAAGTAGTTTTACCAACCCTTAATTACTGTAAATTAACATATATTTGAATTAATTCCCATTTATTTTATCTTAAATCAAAGTAAATTTAATTTAGTGTGGAGCTGATCGGGCAGTAAGACCAAGTATTGTTTTGTTTACTCTCACAACCAGCCACTCTACAAGATAACCCTCTGTCTGATCTAAGCTTCAAATGCTGTTACTTTGCACATGTGTCGATAACACAGTCAAGATTTCTTGATCAGTAACTTTTGGGAGTTCTCCTGTTTGGTTCACTTTTCTGTAAGTCATGTGACTATTTACTATTCTATGGTTGGTTAAATCGATGTCTGCAATAACCATATTTGAAAGAAAGGACAAAGGGAAATTTATAAGGAGAAAGCAAAGCGTACAAGTGCTGTGTCTTAAGAAGACCACATGCTTCTCGCGTGGTCCGACTAATGCTTTGTTCAGTTTGATAACAGATTTGAAGAAAGCCACATGCACCAATCATGGTGCTCCATATACTTTTAAATAAACGTTTTGGAAACCATACGTGTTTTGTGTGGTGTTCCGATTTAATAATCGTGTGTATTTTGAAATAATCAATAAAAGGTGGTTGGATACACCAATAGCTTGTTAAAAGTACGGTATCTTAAATTAAAATTAATAAGGAACCACTCAACCATGACATAATCATGGTATAAGTATCATTTCATAAAGGTACGCCTAGATGCGTAGCACTTCAATTGCCAACACAGCTTGGGGTATTAACATGGGGTCACATCACAATATGGCTTTTACAATGAAAAGATGAAAATTTTCAGACATAAGGATGTTCCATATAAAGTTGCCGGGAAATATAGTGAATGTATCAAAGAGTGGGGATCGAGTAACACTGCATTAGACCGATCACTCAAAACTTGGGGCTTTACCTAAATATATCGTTCAACAATGACGTTGATGAGGTCTTACCTTGCTTGTAAGGCCGCAGTTATTTCTGTCTTAGTCATGTTGAGCGGTAGTAGTGGTATGGTGTGGCATGGCAAAGGTGTCTTCAAGTTTGACAACTCAATCTGAAAACAAAATGTTACGTTAATAAACTTTGGAAAAATATAAAAGGTTAAAAACTATTTAAAATGTTTAAAAATGAGGTGGCCCAATGGCTAGATAATTTTATAATAAAGGAAATTGATAAAACTAAAGAAAAAGGGGAAAAGAGACTATTAAGAGTAAACACATTTTAATACAAATATAATAATATTTCGGCATTGTTGCCTTTATCAAATGCAAAGAAGAAAGAAGAGAGTACAGATAACACAAAACACTGGATTATTTCAATTTGAAAATTAGAAATTTTGTGCAAAAAAACATTTTCTAATTGATTTTAGTGTATAAAGTTATATAAATAACGTAATATTCTTCCAGGCATAAAGCAACAAACAATAAAATAATAGAACTTCAATTTGGCTTTGATAATATTCGGTATAATATTGGATTTGAGTTTGTTTCGAATTGAAAAAGTAGACTTCATACACCCCTCCTATAGTGCCAGTTGTGGCTATCTTCAACTTTCTTTAGCATCGCGTCTTACTACTTGTTCAGGTTGTATACATAAGTACTAATTACACTAATGTGTTAAGGATGAGTATGTTTGAATTTAGAGGAAGTATACACAGATTTGTGTGGTTGGAGAGTGGAAAACTATTTAGGAAATACCACCCTAAGTACACCCAATCAAGATTCAAACCCTGACCTCCCTGTCATCGGCAGTTCAGTCTATTAATTGAGTGATACCTTAGATAATTTGGCCACTGAAGCAGGTCGTTCTATTTGTTAATGTTTATTTTTAAGCGCTTTAGAAACAAACTAAAGCCCTACCTTGCCGTCAGCCTTATAGCCTCCGGTTTTCCCATCCAGAATGTTGGAGTAGACCTGTATCTTCTTCAGGTGCCGAGCTTGAAGCAACACCAGATCCTCAACTGCATCTGTCATTCCCTCCGAGGTCAGCCGACGAAACAACTGAAATATATTACACCATAATATATACATGCAGATACAGTAGCCCCACGGCTTCTTTGGTGCTGACTGACAGCTCACAGCTGACTTTTAACAGTCAACATTTAGGTATATACCTAAATTTTGACTGTCAGAAGTGACAGCTGCTAAACACATGTTTTTGCAGATCATATGGTTCGGCGTAGGGATACATCATTTGGTCTGGTAACTTCTCAAAGCTCTCAGTCAGCACCAAAGAAGCCATGGGGCTACTGTAGATAAGCACATGAAGCTATTTTCCAGTAATACTTTCCCATATATTGCGTACAAGAAATAGTTGCCCTGTGAGGTCAGCATATCTTGGCCCCCTTGTTTGGTGGAGCCTATCGTGGTGTGTTAGGTATCACAAAGAAAGACAACTTAAACCAAGCAGGTCAAAGACAGAATTAGATAAGAGTCATTCAAGGTTTTACAAATCAGCAACACGTCTTCTTTTGAGACAAAGCTTTATTTGTCATGACCTAATGTCAATATATAAGTGGAAATTCTTAAAATTGAAAAATGACAAGTGGACACAGGAATCAAACCCGTGACCTTTGGCTTCGTACACCAATGCTCGAACCACTGAGCTATCCAGGAATTGCCCCGTGCCCAGATCATTCTTCACTCATAAATCCTCTTAACTTGTAAATCCTCACTAAAACATATATAATAGCTTTGGTTATTTGATTCTTAAATATAAGTAGAAAGTCACACCAAACATTTATAACATGTTTAAATAAATATTCTATATCCAGATAAATAAAATAATTTAATCTTCAAATAACGTTTACCATGTTGAGGTCAAGTATGTAAAAATGCCGTTTAGAATCGTCACACAATGGTGGATTAGGTTGATCCCAAAATTGGAGTAGCAACTGTCACCAAACCGCTGGACAACAAAGACCAATGACAACCAATCTTATCATAAAACTAATGCGTCTTCCAAATGAACCCACTTAAATATAAAACAATAATAAAAAACACTCAAACAAACATTTGAATGTATAGGTCTATATAAATAGTTCACAACAAAGAGAAATATAATTTCAACGAATGTTTACCAAACATCACAAAGTCAGAAGTGACAGCTGCTAAACACATGTTTTTGCAGATCATATGGTTCGGCGTAGGGATACATCATTTGGTCTGGTAACTTCTCAAAGCTCTCAGTCAGCACCAAAGAAGCCATGGGGCTACTGTAGATAAGCACATGAAGCTATTTTCCAGTAATACTTTCCCATATATTGCGTACAAGAAATAGTTGCCCTGTGAGGTCAGCATATCTTGGCCCCCTTGTTTGGTGGAGCCTATCGTGGTGTGTTAGGTATCACAAAGAAAGACAACTTAAACCAAGCAGGTCAAAGACAGAATTAGATAAGAGTCATTCAAGGTTTTACAAATCAGCAACACGTCTTCTTTTGAGACAAAGCTTTATTTGTCATGACCTAATGTCAATATATAAGTGGAAATTCTTAAAATTGAAAAATGACAAGTGGACACAGGAATCAAACCCGTGACCTTTGGCTTCGTACACCAATGCTCGAACCACTGAGCTATCCAGGAATTGCCCCGTGCCCAGATCATTCTTCACTCATAAATCCTCTTAACTTGTAAATCCTCACTAAAACATATATAATAGCTTTGGTTATTTGATTCTTAAATATAAGTAGAAAGTCACACCAAACATTTATAACATGTTTAAATAAATATTCTATATCCAGATAAATAAAATAATTTAATCTTCAAATAACGTTTACCATGTTGAGGTCAAGTATGTAAAAATGCCGTTTAGAATCGTCACACAATGGTGGATTAGGTTGATCCCAAAATTGGAGTAGCAACTGTCACCAAACCGCTGGACAACAAAGACCAATGACAACCAATCTTATCATAAAACTAATGCGTCTTCCAAATGAACCCACTTAAATATAAAACAATAATAAAAAACACTCAAACAAACATTTGAATGTATAGGTCTATATAAATAGTTCACAACAAAGAGAAATATAATTTCAACGAATGTTTACCAAACATCACAATAAACAAAAAAAAAATCATTGACTCAGTGATTTCTATCCCATCACCAGAGATTTTAGTGTTGTCATTTTTTTTTATTTCAATGCAAAATAAAATTTTAATAAGCTTTTAACATTTACTTACATTTCTGAGGACCACTGGAGGCTCAATATACTGGGAGACATGGCCTGCTCGGATGTCTGCGCGTGCCCTCTGCCTGTCCTTGAGTGTCTGTAGAAGCAGGTCGATGTCTGGGCACTTGATGACGCTGTCGTAAACCACCCGGGGAATGGGTGGACCCAGAGCGTTCAGCAGGAGCATCTGGATAAACCGGGGATCACTTTCTTGTGTGCATTGTTCCTGGTGCATGTCTTACACTATGGTTGTGTGAAGCTTCAAAAACTCAAGACTTTGCTTGAAATTTTTGTTAGCATTTGCTTTAATCCGAAAAAAATAAAATCCTGACTTTGACAAATACTTAAAAAGCTACATCAAAGAAAATATTAAACACTCAAACACACATTCATTTTTGGTTATTTATTTAAATCACAATATATGTTTGCATTTTTTTAAAAATCTGGAAATTAAATTACAAGTTGTACTAATAACTTGATTTATCAACTAGGCCAACCCTGTCTTGGTGGTTGAATGGGCAAAGGCATCACTCACTCTTGAAAACGAGTAGAATGTGAGTGATGGAGAGCTCAGGGTTCAAATTCTGGCTGGGTGCAATGAGAATAATTTTTCCTCAAAGGTTTTTCACTAACCTGCCACACAACTGCAGGTGCATTTCCTATAAATTTTACCTCCCTCTTCCCTACATTATTTATTATAAATAAATGTGAATAGCCTATATGGGTAAAACATTTTGTAAACTATATTTGGTGTCTTAATTTAGGAAATCTTAAAAGATCCACTATCCACTATTTCATGAATATGAATATTTATTTCACCTTTGAATCCTTAATCTCGAATTTGAATTCGAATCTTGTAAAGAAATCATTAATATAAAAAGAAATAGGAATATATCTCAATAATAGAAAGTAGAGATAGTGGCTAAATGTAAATTTTTGATAAAATGCATTTATACAGGGTTTTTCAGAATTTTTTTTTTTTACTTTATTGCTATCTAACAGGTAGAGAAAGTATTGTGATCATAAAAAATATCGAACTTGAGATTTTTATGAATGTCAACGTTTCATGATCCCCCCCCCCTTCCACCCAATCCAAAAAGTGTTATTTTTTTTAATTTCCGTCTTTCTGACTGTTTGTGCATCATACTAGATCCTAAACTATTTTACCGGTCGGTCTAAAACATGGTCGAATCCTGAATAACTCAGAGATAGAGAATTGGCAAGTTAAACCAAAGGTCCCTGGTTCAATACCCATGTCATGGTGTCATTTTTCAACAAATTCAACTTATACAAACAAACAAAAATGTACAAACTTCTTCAAATAGACTTTAAGAATATTTCATTAAGGTATTTGATTTGTATTTGCTTTGAATAAAAAAAATTGGAATTTCCACACACCTAATCTACGACTTTGGTGATTCTAAAACCACCTCAAACAAAGATGACTGTAGACTCACCTCCTTATCCACCTGTATGAGAGGATGATACAGGTACGGTTGTAAAGCCGCCATCACCTTGCACTGAACGTCCACCATATTGAGCGTGCGCGACATCGCACTAACAAAACCCACAATAGCCTAGAACAACAAACATCCTTTCATTCAGCGTTAGGTAGCCACACTGAAATTTTGTTAGATTTATTCTTACGAATTTTTACTAGCGCATTAGAATGAATATGAACATGTTTTTTTAAAAGTTTATTGTAACATTTTAAAATAAATTTTACACACACAAAGTTAAACAAAATTGGATCTCATCGCGAAATTGAATGTTTTGCCTTTTATGTGTGAATAATGAGCAATTGAATCAATTGTGAGATTTTTTTTTACTACCGTGTCTTACTACCTGTTGAGGTTATAAGCACATGTATTAATTACTAGAATGGACTAGGGAGGAGGGAGGAAGCAATTTTAAAGATAATCTACCTACATTTGCGTGGAAAGAAAGAATGGGATACCATTTAGGAAAAACCACCCTCAGGAGAGCCGACCAGGATTTGAACCCTAGTCTCCCCATATTTAGAAGGCCAGTCCAACAAGAGAGTCATACCCATAAGACTATTCAGACACCAAAACCGGGTTTGATGAGAATTAACAATATCAACATTGAACATATTTTTTTTTAGTAGCAGACATAAAATTTCTTTGATTTTTTGTTGTTGTTGTTGTATGAAATTACTAGGAAAAATAGTTCTAACTGCACTAACCAATCAAAGTTTTTATTCTAGAATCTATTTCCCTCAACCCTAAACCATTGATATAGAAGAATCACAATATATGTCTGATCTGGCTTTTAGGACAATCAAATTGTGATCAAAGCCAAATATTTTAAATTTAAGAATGAGAAGTTTAGCCATAATTTTTCTATCGATAGCAATATACAAATTAAATGTGAGTCGATTTAAAAAAATTTTTTTAGCCGAAATAAGAATTTTATTTGACTTTTAACAACGAAATACAAATTTCTATTTAGCGAAATCCAATCATTTTATTTACCACAAATCTGGGTCTCTAGCGAGAGAGAATTAAACCTTAAAAGTGAAGAGTTAATCTTGGAATAACCAATATTATTTTTAAAGAGTTACAGTATATGTTAGTATCTGAATAAAAATAGTAAATTATGTCAAATTTGATTCCTTGATACTTTCCAATTTTAATAATATCGAAAGTACCAAACTTAATATTACAATTTTCAATACCCAAACTTCTTAGCTTTTAAATTTCTGTATTTCAAACAAATTGGTAATATTTAGAATTGGATTACTTTTCTTTGTGACTATTATCATTAGTTATTTTGCCGTTTCACTTCACAAACAAATTGTAAATATACTCTACTTAACCTTTGTATTCTAGTAATCTTGCCCAACAAAAGCGTGGCTGTTCCGAGTTTTTTCCACCTATACATATTTTATTTGGTCCTCCCCCTCCCCTCCTTCCCGCTGCTACCCCACAATATATTACAGTACAGTATAAATAACATATTTTTAATTTTAGGTCAGATCCACGAAAATCGATTTGTAAATATTGTGGAATTGGAATTGAGAAAAACAACGACCATGACATCTTTAAAAAAAATAGTTTTTGTTTTTATTAAGAGTTGGGTAGAATGCAAATCTCCAATTTACCTTTGAATCTCAAATCTCGAATCCAAATCTTGGGAAAAATTAGGAACATAAGAGGAAATAATAATAGTAACTAAATGTCAACATTCTTTCTTATAATCCATTCATTAAACAATAACATTCATACATTCAGTTAAGTGTTCAATTACTGGTCTGGGGTCTGGTTGTTAAGTTCATCATTTAATTATAAATGGTTTTGAACCACCACTAATCACTATTAGAAAGCTCTAAAACAAATTTCGATTGGAAAATTAAAATAGAGGTTTTACTTGAATCTTGAATATCTTTAAGTATTCAAAGGATTAAAAATCTCATATATAGTTTTTATTTAAAAAATAAAATTGATGAATATGTTTCTTACCTGCCGCACCCACAAGTTTGGATGAACTAAGAAACAAGTAGTTTCATTGAGCAAATCATAAAGAGCAGATTTGTTCAGTAGACCTAGCTCGGTTAGAGCCGTCATCGCGTTGATTGCCTTCATCGTCACAAACTCTTCCACATCGGTCAAGCCCTTAAATTTGAGAACACAATAAACATATCATTTGTACTTTAATACACAATGATATTCAGATCTAATTATATTTGGAAAAAGGTAAAAAGAACAAATACAATATGGCTTTTATAATCAAAAGAAGAACACAGTTCACACTTTAGATTGCTGCCACTGGACGAATAGGTTATGGCTGCCTCTTGAAGAAAATCAATTGTTTCCACCCAATCCCCCAACCTAGGTTAAATTCTATCAAACCTGATCAGGAGGTAGTATGAAACGCGTAACTCAACTTCCTAAAAAAAGAAACCATAAAACACAAAAGGGATGAAAAGGAAATTGGTGAAGAGGTATAGGACATTTAGATAGGAACATGTAAAAGGCACCAATAATATGAATAAGTGCCCTCTACGTCACACCTTGTGGACTATTTGAAATGTGTGGCGACATATGGCGTGTAGAAGAACAGGTCAGGGCTGGCCCGTTAGAGCAGTAACTGACAAAAAACGTTTCTTGAGTGACCAGTGTATTAGTGTGTTTAAGTGTGTTCTGTTTCATTTGCCCTGCAATATTGTGGGTCATCAAAGTTAATCAATTTACTTATTAATATAATTATTTTGAACTTAACCCCACTTTGTTTTCTTTACAGGTAGATTAGTCTTATTTTGTACACAAATAATGGAGGCTAGTAACCGAGTGTCAAAGCTCAATTAGTGGAATTTTCTTGGTCAGCGGGGTGACGTGACCGTTTAGTGACGTAATGGTGCTGCGTTGTGTCGGGGAACTGTACCTAGTGATAAAAAAAAAGGGTACAAATGACAAACACCGGAAACAAACCTTAGATGCGCTATGAAATATATCTCTGTAAGGAAAACCTCTTTTAACAATAAATATGATAGAAGTGTAGAAAAAAATTAAAGCATATTTAAAAGTAAATCACTAACACATATTTACAAACACGTTAATATCTCGATTCTTTTATTGCATCATATTTATTTATTGCCTATTATATTAGGCTTAATGGACTTAATTTCATACATAATATTTTAATTGGCCAAGGTGTACTGGGGAGTCACAAAATCCAGTGCCCGACAGTTAATTTATCAATGTGAAAGGGTAAACCCACATTTCATCCATGATAAATTTTCAGGCTGCCGGGAATAAAACTCGGGACCCTTAGCTCAGAAGGCGGACACGTTACCGACTGAGCCGAGGTGTGATTAGCTGCTTTTACCTACTAAAAAGATTAAAAGAAACATCTAATCAAATTCTAGGCCCAATTAACCTGCTGTAGTAGTGGTGTCAGTATTGGCGAGCTGTGCCAACCCACGTAGGCAGCCACACCGACAATACAGTCGAAAAATGACCCTCTTAGTTGCTTGTCTTCTTTGTCGTTCAAGAATGTTATCATGTGGGAAAGTAAAACATCGTTGGCTGAAAAGGAAATCACCGCAAATATTAAATGATACCATTTCAATGGAAGAGTATTAAATTAATCCAATATAATAAATGAATTAAATACAACGCTATAATTTATGAAAAATTTAAAAATAATTAGCTGTAAAAAATAGTAAATAAATAGGATGTGTAAAATATATATATTAACATAAAAAAGTATTTTAATTCAACTATTAGTACCGTATGCTTGAAAAATATCATAAATATACCTTTTTGTTTTCCGAAAAAGACGCACAGTTTTGTGATTCCATTCTCCATTAAAGTTTGTTTGACAAGATTCTGAGGGTCTGTCAGTAGAGTCGCAACTATCTGCTGAATCATCTCGTGCAAGGTTTGCAGCTCAGTCTCATAACTTGTCCTGGGGGAATCTCCTTGGAGAGCCGACGTCACTTGGCAGTGCTCCAGAAATCTGCACATATATTTATTTTACAATTTATAAAAGACATAAAAACAAATTAGTGGTCCTCTTTTTATTCAAAATATAATAAAATATTTATAAAACATTCTTGAAATTAAATAAAATATCCAATACTAAAACAAAACTTTATGTCAAAAAAATACAGATTTTTGCATATTTATATGAATTAAGACATCATATAATTTAAGACATTGAGTGTGGTCTTGAACGTAGGCGAAAATCCCTTTCCCGGCAAAAGTGATAAGCACTTTCGCATTCCCTCATATAAATTCTCGTGTGCTGATATAATTAGTCGGTTCAGAAAGTGCACGTTAAATAACCCAAGTAAATAAAACATATTTCAGAATTTTCTATTAAATTTCTAGCATAGTTATTACTAAAAAGATAAATTGAAGGTGAAACAAAAACTTTAAATTGGATTTATCCTCTTCTACTTTGTATTATAAAAATTATTGCAAAAATATCTTTAAGCTCGGTGATTTTTTTTAAATATCCCTGGCTGCTCCCTGTCCCTGAACCATCCAACTTTTCTAAGTGTGTATCACTCCCTGAACGCATCTCACCTAAGAGCTGTCTCGGCCAGTTGTGCAATGTTTTCTGCGTACGCTGCTCGAACTATTACCACCTCATCATTGACCACCTGGAACAAAAAATAACATAATTTATGAACATTCTTAGTTTGTACAATGTTGTCTGATACTATTTTTTTTAGCACTGCATCTTACTACCCATTCGGGTTATACACCTGCTACTAATTAAAAAAGGAAATAGTTTGTATATTGTTTACATTGATTATTATTGAATTATAGACAACATTGACTAATATTTGAGTATAAAAGACCAAATATTCAAATTTAGCGACAATATTAAAATTTGTTTTATTCCATGTGTGTATAATGTATTAAAAACGCTACAATGAGATTTAAAAACATTTTGATATTAATTCTAATATTAAGGGATTGTAAAAAACACATCTCAAAACATTCCTGTGTTCCTAGTGATGGATTCTTACAAATAAAGCATAATTAAAATCCTAGCTTAGAAAAAAAATCAATGAACATGAGTACCGGCGCGAGGCTGGGCAGAACATATTCTGGGAATACGTTGGCGTCGCTGCAAGGAACGTTCTTCACCAAGGCCAGGCATTTGGTCAAAGTCTGTATAGCTCGAACACGCACTCGAGGAAATGGGTCATGGACCAAGTAGAACTATAGGCAGGTCAGACAAAAGAATAGGATATGCGGAATGCATATTATTCAGAAAGTAGTTATTTGAACAGCAATAAAATAGGGTATTTCAAAAGTATAGATTTAAAATAGAGTTAAATATATGGAAGATTGATAAAAGGAACCATCCCAATATGACTTCTCATTGTAAAAGCCGTGTTGCGTTTGTTCCCTTTTAAGTGTTTCTACACCTCTTTCCTGTACCTTCTTCTAAATATTGCAAAACATACTTCTTGAGTGAAAAGTGGTTTTCCTTAGAGAAAAGTAAAATTTAAGTTACTCCTTATTATGGCATTAGACATAAAAAAAAACCTGATATTACTATAAAATGACAAGTAAATGAATTATAAATGGGAGCAAACTCAAAAACAAACCCACTATGTAAGGAAGAATGCGATCCAAAATTGTCTCATCAGAAGTATGAGCTGAAAGTTCAAGTAGGATGTCCAAACAATGGAATTTGGATGTGCAGTGTCTCAAACCTCTGAAAATAACAAATAAGTAGATACACATTTGAAGCAATTTCTTATAGTCATTAATGTTTCCAGCCTTTGGCCTGAGTCAGTTCTTTATTCAAGCCATATATTTTTTACTACCGGCTGGCTAGGCTTGTTGTAACTTCATATGGCTTATAATCTAACTTAAGACTAGTAAAGACACAACATCCAGTCTCTGCCCATCAATTTATCAATGTGAAAGGGTAAACCCATATTATCATGAATGATAAATTTTTAGCCATGCCGGGAATCGAACTCGAGACCCTTAGATCAGTAGGCAGACATACTACTGACTGAACTAAGGTGTCAGTCAGTCTTTTGGAGCAATTGTTAAAAGTAATTATATTGACTTGTGTAATGCACATTCATACACTTATCATTGTACTATTGGCAGCATAAAACCCTCCCGAGTCAAAGATGGGAGCGTTATCTGATAGCTCGTGATCTTAAATTATCACTCATTTGTAGCTGATGATTTCTACACATCCATCACAGAATCTGCCTTAAAATAAGAGTGAAGAATGATTCTGAGCATGAGGCGAATCCTGGATACCTCAGTGGTAAGAGCATTTGCATACTAATTCAAAGGTCCTAGGTTTGATTCTATTACTCAGGTATCATTTTTCAAGTTAAAAAGTATGATATTTAGATGCGGCTATAACGATGCTTAGCAACTACGATAGCTTGGCTATTTAATACAAATATTTTATGTGTTTGTATTAGAGTTTGCCTCCAATTATAAAAAGTTGGTTTTACAGACACATGTTTGATAGTATTTATAAAAATATAAAAGCTATTTCCCCTGACCTGATGCAAGAAGTGACGAGAGAAGTGATGATCACCAGACCCTCTACCCTAGCGGTCGGCATCTCATCTTTCTCGCTGCAATCTACGCTAGACTTCTCCTCACCCTCTCGCTGGTTTTCGGGGATAAGGATGTTTATTATGTTGCTAATATCTTTCTTCAACCTAGAACAACAATCAAATATAAAAAAGGTGAGTTATAAGGTGAGGTATAAAAAAACAACTCCATGGTTCGCCCGCAATCAAGCTATATCGACCGAGTGTCTATCGTTTGTTGGTGATGATAGTAACAACACTTGTGGATAGAGGGTATCATGTGGTCAGCACAACAAACCCTCTGGACATTAATCTCAGTTTTATAAGCTGGAGATGCTATTTTTTCATTCAAGAAGCTCCTCGTTTGCCCTCATGAGGCTGAGCTAGTTGACCCCATTCCAGACCCATTGCTCCAGAGAAAATCTGGAAACACCAGGGATCAAGCCGAGGACCTCTGGATTTCTAGCCAGGAACTCTGAACACTAGACTACAGAGATAGTAAAAGGGAGATACCAACTTTAGAGATGAATTCAAGTAAAGGTGTGCGAAGTCGAACTAATTTGAAAAGAAGTAAGATAAAATAATACTAAGTATTTTTGAGTTTGAATAAAAGTTTGAATATTTAAAAATAATAGTTTAGTGTTGGAAAAATCAACAACTTCAGGTATCCAATATAATTTACAAAATGGTACGTTGTAAAATGACTTAATACGGTTTGTCCTAAAATTATAATATAAAGTTATAACAAAATATGATTTAATTATTTTATATTTTTATCACACAAACATTAATCTGTGATGCAAATAATAACACAAAATGACAAAACTTGAACATGAGCGTTTATTTTAACATAAAATATCTTTATTTTTTAAGCTTCTTAATTGTCAAATCTGGAAATTTACTTTCAAACCTAAGTTAATACTGATGAAAAATTCGAAGCTTCGGACACACCTATATTCAAGAACACGAAACAAATTTCAATGAATGGTAACATGTTTTATATTCAAGTTACACCCATGATGCACTTTTAAATTGGAGACATTAAAGGCAGTTGTGTTCATCTTGCAATGCACATACAATTTAAAGTTCAAACTCATCCATTTTTAAGAGATCAAGAAACATTGAATGTACAGTTAAAAGTACACAAGTTTAGTACAAAAAAAGCCTTTCTTTCATCATGTCACAGGTTTGTTTAGCTTACTATTACTATTAGATCATTAGATCATTTTGTACTTTATAGGAGCGATTGTTTACTTTAAAAAAAATTAAGATCTGAAAGTGGTACATTGGTTATGCCATGAACTAATAAAGGGTTGGAGAATTAGCTAGAGAAAGTTTGGTAAATACTGTCCTACGCTATCAGCGCCTGGGAGCCTCTAGCTAAATATAATTTTTTAATTTATTTGAGGTAGGTAACATACACTTTCTGAAACAACCGATTATATCTAGGGACGCGCGAGAACTATCCTTTCAATTCGAGACGAGAATATAAAGAAAGTATCAAGACAACATCCTTTGAAAGTAAAAAAAATTAGATTTTGTTTATTAAAGTAAATATATAGTTTATAGAGTTCCTGTTGACATTTTTGCTGGCACTTGTTTTAGATTGTCTTATATAGTTCATTCAAACACTTGAAATAACCAATACACATTTTAAGTGCAATTAATAAAATAGTGATAGGTAGTTATAATGAACAACATTTATAATTTAATTTTGTGGTGTGACAGCTTATATTGTCAAAGTTTGATATTCGAAAAACAATATTTATAACAAAAACATTTCTTAATGAAGGCTGTTTTTTTTTTGCGAGGAAGAGGGGGGAATGCGGCCTCTGTTTTTGGGTTATTACAGTATTATTGGAAATAATAAATTCCCAGTTTTTTTTT
>CABFOW010004173.1:45905-60476 GCA_902141385.1 Timema californicum
GGGGGATGTGGCCTATTTATAGGTTATTTAGGTATTAGAGGAAATAATAAATTCTCGGTTAGGTTTTATAATTTCTTAGGGCCACTATTTGCTATTTTTTGAATTCTCAAATTTTCAAGATTCATTTTTTAACTTTTGAGACGAGAATTAGATTTTTTTTTTCTTGAATTTTTAAGATATTTTCAAGTCTTGCACATCCTTAATCATATAGGCACACGACTTGTAAACAAACTTAAATCCAGAACCGACACAACATCCATCACCCAGCTGTTAATTCATCATTGTGAAAGGGGAAACTCTAATTTCACCAATGATATATCTTTCGGCCATGTCAGGAATCAAACTCAAGACTTTTAGTTCAGAAGAGAGATATGCTACCGACCGAGTTAAGGTGTCCTCGGTATAGTATTCTCTAAAGTTATCATAGCTCTCCTGTTAAGTTTCAGAATGAAATAACACAAAGTAAAGTTCTAAATAAACATTTCCGAGAGACCCTTAGTAGTGCTAGAGCAATGCTCAAGATTAGCTGTCTTGTCGAGAACTTACCACTTGTATCAAGCACATAAAAAAGTATTTTTTTTAATGTATACAAAATTATAAAAAAAGAATCCAGTGCTAATGATTGTACCTGGTAATCTTCTCGTCAGGCGAGAGGATCATGGGGGCTGAGAAGATGAGCATGTAGGACTGCATGAAGGAGTAGAAGTATTCTGGGAAAACTTTCCCCTTCTGTTGGTCTAGGTAGATCTCCGCCGACTGACGTCCTGTCGGGTCCTTCTGCAGCATGTCTCGTATCAACTCCTGCACACATTATTGTCGCAGTGAATATTATTCTCGGCTAAAAGGAGTGTTGAGAAAAGGTTTCGGGCCAGAGGACGAAGTGTAAGGGGAGGTCCACAGAAAATACCAGACCTTGACTCTTTTCAAATAAACCTTTTAGGTTTATTTGATTAAAATTAGAACTAGGCCAATTTAAAAATAAAACTAGGGGTGTTCAAAGATTTAAAAACTTAATTTAATTTGTAAAAATATCAGTTCCAACTTCACTAAATCGGGTCAGGTGTACTGAGGGTGGTTTTTCCCTCTCGCTTCAAGCTAATGCAGGTACACTTCCTATAGATTCAACCTTCCTCCTCCCTAACTCATTAGCTTAGCTAGTACAGATGCATTTAGCATAAACAGTGATAAATAGAAACCATAAAAAAAATTGTCTTCGTTACTGTCATCGTTTTTGGCATGATACTGATGATAAAAAGTCTAATATTTCAGTTGTGTGACAAAGTGCTACTTGTTGATGTTGCATTACTACCCTAATACCCGGATCCTCCAGTCTGTCCAACTGCTTGTTGATGTTGTATTACTACCCTAATACCCGGATCCTCCAGCCGCTTGTTGATGTTATATTACTACCCTAATACCCGGATCCTCCAGTCTGTCCAACTGCTTGTTGATGTTGTATTACTACCCTAATACCCGGATCCTCCAGCCGTTTGTTGATGTTATATTACTACCCTAATACCCGGATCCTCCAACCTGTCCAACTGCTTGTTGATGTATTACTACCCTAATACCCAGATCCTCCAGTCTGTCCAACTGCTTGTTGATGTATTACTACCCTAATACCCAGATCCTCCAACCTGTCCAACTGCTTGTTGATGTATTATTACCCTAATACCCGGATCCTCCAGCCTGTCCAGCTGCTTGTTGATGTTATATTACTACCCTAATACCCGGATCCTCCAGCCTGTCTAGCTGCTTGGTGATGTTATATTACTACCCTAATACCCGGATCCTCCAGCCTGTCCAGCTGCTTGATGTTATATTACTACCCTAATACCCGGATCCTCCAGCCTGTCCAACTGCTTGGTGATGTATTATTACCCTAGTACCCGGATCCTCCAGCCTGTCCAGCTGCTTGTTGATGTTATATTACTACCCTAATACCCGGATCCTCCAGCCTGTCCAGCTAGCTTGTTGATGTTATATTACTACCCTAATACCCGGATCCTCCAGCCTGTCCAACTGCTTGGTGATGTATTATTACCCTAATACCCGGATCCTCCAGCCTGTCTAGCTGCTTGTCGATGTTGTACTCCCCACTCTGGTATGACAGTAGCTGGGAGAAGTCAAATGGGGGGTGTCCTTCGTTGAATAACTCCATCAAGGCGCAGCTGCAACACAGTCACACAACAGTTCGAGGCGAGGGCAACAGAATTTCACCAGAGTTAAAGCTAGCCTATGGCAACACAATCTTCTTGAAACATGTCATTGTGTCATACAGTATAATGAGGATAAACATTAAAAAATTACCACATTTATTTTCATCTATATGAATGCCATAGGCATCACTAACTGAACTCTCAATTATATTTAGCACCGCGTCTTACTACCCATTCGGGTTATACGCTTTAAGTACTAATTACTCTAATGGATTAGGAATTGGGAAAGTTTGAATTAGAGGAAGTGAACCCGCATTTGCGTGGAGGGAGAGTGAAAAACCATTTAGGGGAAAACCACCCCCAGTTCACCCGACCGAGATTCGAACATCGATCTCCCCGTCCTCAGCAGTCGAACTCAGCACAACAAGCGCGTTAGCCAACTACGCCACCGAGGCGGGTAACTATCAATTATTGAAAGAGACAGAACGAACACATTTTCACTTTTATTCTAATCTGTATCAAATGATTAATACAAATGGTATGGTAACCGAATTATTTATTACCCCCTTCGGTATCCCCATAAACCAAGGCGCTATTCTCGTAAGGGATTGGAGTGCCAATGACAGGGATATCGGTGTTTGATTTCAGTCGGGAGTATTGAAGGTGGTTTTTTCTATATGGTTTCCCACTATCGTGCTCACCGTGCTAATGCAAGTACACTTCCTCTAAATTCAACCTTCCGAATCCATAGAACATTAGTATAATAATTAGTACATAGGCATATAACCTGAACAGGTAGTAAAACACAGTGCCAAAAAAAAACCCATCATCCAGATGATGGTATTTAAACTTGTGAGAATCCAAGGATACTTTTTTTGGTAGTATTTACTTTATTTATTTTGCAGCATTAGTATCATAGTGTCATTGGGGGTCACCCACTTTACTCACCCCTTGAGGTGGCCGTGATTATTACTCTAAATTGTTTAGACAACTCAAACAAATTATGTCCTCACCCTGCTGAAAATATATCCATAGCTGGAGTGAGGTCTCCTTTCTTCAGTGTGTCTTCCGGCAGCAACAGTTGACTGGTTATCTCAGAGTTAAGAGTTTTTATAAACCTGGCATTAGAATAAAACAAAAATTGGTTTCTTAAATTTTAGATCATATCTACAAGCTATGAAACCCTGGAACCTTAACTCAGTCAGTAGCGTGTCTGTCTACTGAGCTAAGGGGCCCGGGTTTGAATCCCGGCATGGCCGAAAAATGTGGGTTCACCCATTCACAGTGATGAATTAACGGCTGGGGACTGGATTTTGTGCCTGTCCTAGTCTTAAGTTGAATTATAAGGCATATGAGGCTATGACAGAGCATAGTCAGGAAATATTAATGGATGTAAAAAAAAAATCTACAAGCTATGAAAGCAATTTAGGGTTAGCCCTACTTCCTTACTAACAAATTCCCTGTGTTTTCCTGGTTTTCCAGAAGGAATTCCCATTTTTTCAGGGACCTTACATAGAAGAAAAGAGTATTATACATTAAGAATTCACCAAACTTGATGACATTATACTGATATGCCTTTTAATTATTTAATGGCAAGACGTTTAAAGTGAAAAATATATTATTTTTTAAATGAATACATTTATTGATTATATATTTATTATTTGGTTGCCTTGATCTCTATCATAGATTATAAATTAGTTTACCAATTGGAAACAATTTGTAATATAGCAGGATGTCAAACCACTCATTATAGAGATGCCATTTTTCACAAGAAAGACTGCAGAACGTCTTAGACTTTGCCGTATAATGCTGCCATCTATGGACAGTGAAGGTAACTATGTCAGGTATTTTGTAAATAACATGGGATCCCCGCGGTGAACCAGTGTTTTTGCTTGTAGATTTTATGGGAATGTATACTAATTGGAAAATAGTCTCTATTATGCATTTAGTACACATACAATTATAAAAGCCCCCTCACCCAAACAAATTCTGAAATTTTTTGAGGCCCCTGCAGATTGTGAGACCCTAAACTGTAGCTTATGTTGCTCAGGCTTAGATCTGGCACTGGTGTGAAGTATCTTCTTTCGCTTCACAACCTTTGTTTAGGGGGTGATGAGGTAGGTTTGAATCACCATGCTTAGTACTTCAGTTCACTTTTTCATATAGTCAACCCGCCTCGGTGGCGTAGTTGGCTTTGTGCTAGTCGTGTTGAGCTAGACTGCCGAGGACAGACCGATCGTGGTTCAAATCTCAGTCGGGTGAACTGGGAGTTGTCTTTCCTAAATGATTTTTCATTCTCCCTCCACGCAAATGCGGGTTCACTTCCTTTATATTCGACTTTCCCAATTCCTAATCCATTAGTGTAGTTAGTACTTAAGCAGATAGCACGAACGGGTAGTAAGAAGCGGTGCTAAATTAATTCATCTAGCCAAAGACCAACTATTCAAGCTTTCAGTAAAATGTAGCAGATTTACTAAATATTTCAGTATTTTTAATATATTTGAAAAATTACCTGTTTTATTTTTTGTTTTGTTTTTTTAAAACAGGAAACCTTCCCTGTGTTTCTCTGACTCTCCCGATGTCTGAATATCAACTGGCTAACCAAAGTTTGAATTTCGAGCGAAACCAATAAAGTTAGTCAATAAACTTCTTATCCCATTTTTCGGCATTATTGCTAAAACCCCCAAAATTATTGTTTTCATCTATAGTAATCACAGAGCCTCTCTTTCGCTAATCTGATAATTATAATACATGTATAAGTATAGGCTCACAGGGAAACTAGAACAAATCTTTCCTATTATTTTGTTAAATGTTATAGCTCTACATTAATTTAAGCTTTTTTTTTCGCAGCATATATTTCACATTACCTGATAAATGTATTAATTTTAGTATCTAGTTTACATATGAACATAAATTAACGCTATCTAAAATCTTATAGCTTTTTGCCACTTCTTTTTAACTTATTATTATGACAATTAATATTACAAATGTAAAAATTTAATTTACCTTAAATTGTTGTTTAAATTATTCATGTTAAAAAAATGTGTTAAGTTCATGATCCTCCGGTGAACTAACTTTCACATGTGTGTGTGTGTATAACCTTTAAAAAAACCAAATGCCAACAAACCTTTCTGGAGCAATATAACAAGTTCTCCTCCGTGACGTATCAAAGAAATACGAGTAGTCAGCAGGGTTGTCCTCGGGGAGATATGTCGGTTTGAATGAGGCAAAGTCTGCTAGCAGTACCCAGTTCCACGACGTTATCATTATGTTCTCTAGCTTTATGTCACCATGACAAACCTACAAATATAGTACTTGAGTTTGAGCCACCTTTAAATATAGTGTTTTTCCCTTAGCTATGCTTGTTCAGGCTAGCCAAACTTATAGTAATTAAAGGTGGGAATATAGAGAGCACAAGTTACTGTGTTACTAGTGTTTTTGCAGTTCAAACAAGCCTTTTTTTTTTACTAAACTAAATAAAATATTGCTTCATTAGAAACATAAGAGTTTAATTTTCTTCACGTGGTGATATCAACAGTTGTTGAATATCTGTCATGAGTATAGTGGCCTTAGATAAGAAACTTTTTAAATGAAGATAAAAGTTGTCATTAAATCTCAGAACACCCTTGACAGATATTCAACAACTGATGATATCACGATGTGAAGAAAATTAAACTCCATGTTTCTATTGGAGAATTATTATTTTTATTTTGACAAAAAAAAATTGAATAAAAATGCAAAAACACTGTCATTAACTAGTGTTCCCAACACTCCCGCGTCAAGGATGTAGGATGAGTAGGAATTTTATGATTTTAAGAATTAAACTGTAGAAAGGTTAGGAATACACTTAAGAAACTCATAATGTAAAAAGCCCCATTCAAAATGAATCTGTATGAAAAGTGAACATATTACAGCCTTTCATTTCAGTGCTGAGCATGCCAACAAAACACGCTCGAGATGTGAAGAAAATATTTTTTTTTGTGTTAATTAGACAAAAACCCACTCTGGTGGCCGCGTGGTCTAACGCCCCACTCTGGTGGCCGCGTGGTCTAACACGCTACTCTTGTGTCTGACTAGATTACAGAATACAGGGAGATCGGGGTTTGACCCTGGTCGGGTGCACTTAAGGTTTTTTTCCTTAAATGGTTTTCCACTCACCCTCCATGAAAATGCGGGTGCATTTCTTCTAATTAAGCCTTCCTAATCCATAACCTATTAGTGTAATTAGTACATAGGCGTATAACCCGAACGAGCAGTAAGATACAGCAGTAAAAAAAAATTGACAAAACTTGTCATTTTAATATCTAATTTTTTTTTAGCAAGTTGTGTCTTACTACCCGTTTGGGTTATACGGCTATGTATTAATTACACTGATCGGTTAGGGATTAGGAAGGCTTAATTTAGAGGAAATGCACCCACATTTGTGTGGAGAAAGAGAGTGGAAAACCATTTAGAAAAGAAAAAAAAACCTCAGTGCATTAGACCAGGTTCGAACACCGATCTCTCCATCTTCGGTAGTCTAGGCCAAGATGAGAGCAGTACATTAGACCAAAAGGTCACTGAAGCGGGTTAAACCATCAAGTTATTTCCTGGAAATAACATGAAAACCTAAAAACAAAAACCCCAAAATGAGAGTCTAGGATTGAATTTAACAATAATAACTCAACCAAGCCAAATTATTCAAAAGTATACTAACAAACTTCTTTTCAATTAAATAATAATTTTAAAGTAAGACCCACACCAGTGGTCGCATGGTCTAGGGCAGGGGTCACCAAACAGTTAATCGCGAGCCACCAGTAGCTCATGATGGAATTTTTGATAACTTGTACAAAAAATGTATTTTATGCTTCCCAAATTGACTTATTGTTGAAGAGTGTTGCTTCAAGTTTAGGACATGTATAGCCTCTTTTCTCAAAATAAATATTATTCAGTTCTGGTTTGTGTTGCACTCCAAGTGATAGAGTTTTTCTGCTCTACAAACCTGTAAGTCAACATTTCAGCTGAAGATGGTAAAAAACAATGCAGAAGTAAGCTCACAGACATGATAACTACATTTGAACAGGAGGGACAAGTGACTCATCAGGATTTAAAAAAGAAAAATTGTGGACAGAAGTG
Source organism: Timema californicum (assembly GCA_902141385.1). Lineage (NCBI taxonomy): Eukaryota > Metazoa > Arthropoda > Insecta > Phasmatodea > Timematidae > Timema > Timema californicum. The sequence goes on from CABFOW010004173.1 coordinate 53,180, forward strand.
ATTTTGATTCTTCTCAACCAAGGTTTTTTCCCCCTTCATATATATATAACTATCATTTAGTTTAGAAATGGAATTTAAGCCTAGTTTTTCTTCTAGTGTTAAGCAGGTCATTTTAGTATGAAATTTACTGACACATTATTTCCATTACAATCACGAATCCAGGGCATAAAGCCTACAACCGATTAATAAAAGTATCATAGTAATGTATTTGTACAGATTCCAATATTAGCCGATACGTGATAAAGGTAATTTTTAATCTGAGTAGCTCACAAAACAGTTTTCCATTTTGAAAGTCATTTCCATACGCAATAAATTTGGCAACACACCAGACTGGTGTGTCATCCTCGCAATAGGATGGACTGCCAGTGACTGGGAGATCGGAGTTTGAATCTCGGTCGAGAATATCAAGTTGTTTTTTTTTACTAATTGGTTCCCACTCTTTCTTTCGTGTAAAAACCAATACATTTCTTGTAAATTCAACCTCCTTCATTGCTACCTATCACTATAAATATGTGGATTGCCCAAACGAGTGCACAAAAAATGTAAAGTGAAATGTGAGAGTTACTGCAGTATAGTTTAAACATTCAGGATTTCTTCAGCTTACATACATAACTTTTAATTATCACCATGTCTTACTACCTGCTCAGGTTATATGCATATGTGATAGTTACTCACCCGCCTCGGTGTGGTAGTTGGCTAACACACTTGTCGTGTTGAGCTCGACTGCTGAGGACGGGGAGATCGAGGTTTGAATCTCGGTCGGGTGAACTGGTTTTTTTTTTTCTTAAATGGTTTTCCACTCTCTCTCCACGCAAATGCGGGTTCACTGCCTCTAATTCAACCTTCCCAATTCCTAATCCATCAGCGTAATTAGTACTTAGAGCGTATAACCCGAACGGGTAGTAAGATGCGGTGCTAAATATTAATTAATACTTACTCGGATGAGGTAGGAAGCATTTTAGGAGTAATCGTGTTTGCATGAAAGAATGTAGTAAACCATTTAATAAAAATAACCTCAGTACTTATACCCAAACGGGATTCTAACCCCAATCTCCCTATCACTGGCAGTCCAGTCTATTGCGAGAGTGACACCTTTGGCCATGCGGCTGCCCGAGCGGGTATAATAAACTTACCCCGACTTTGTGGCATTGGTGTAAGGCATAGAGCACCTGGAATGCTATCCATCTTTTTTCGATGTTGGTGAGGAATGGTCGAGTGCTGATGCGATCGTACAAGCTGTACTTGACATACTCACGCATGATGAAACCGGCTTTATCTGTTAGCTGTCGAGGACACAAAGTTTTTAACATCTGTAGGTATGTATATTTGGGAAAAATAGCTTCACACATAAAAACAAATAATTAATACCATCTTGAGAACATATGTTCCTATGAAGGAGTTAGGCTGCAAAATGTACAAGTTAGTATGGTAATTTCTTTTAAAATAGATTGGCCTACATTTGTCAGTACCGCCATAAATGTAGGCTACAGTTACAGTAGCCACATGGCTTCTTTGGTGTTGACTGACAGCTCACAGCTGACAGCTAAAAGCTTTGAAAATCTACCAGACCAAATTATATATCCCTACGCCGAACCATATGATCTGCAAATACATGTGTTTAACAGCCGTCACTTCTGACAGTCTAAATTGAGGCATATACCTAAATGTTGACTGTTATAAGTCTGCTGTGAGCTGTCAGTCAGCACCAAAGAAGCCATGTGGCTACTTTGCTTTAAAAGGTTAGTAATTTTCTTCAATCATTTGAATCAAATAAAATATTAAATTTAACATATGCCTGGTAGGGCTATTAGATTGTTTTTTTGGATTAGTGATGCCTTTAAGTTAAATATGATATAAAACAACAGAATTTAAATTTAAGAATAATCTAAGATTGCTTATAGTTTTCTAACAAAATATTTTAAAGTGATTAAAATTAATATTATTTTTAGTAGGCGCTATTCACTCCACGCAACATCAAGTTTTGAAATATAGAAAAAAAATCTCATCGAAAAATGCTTTAAGTAGATTTTCTGATCTGACTGATTATATCAGCACACAAGAATTTCTATGAGTGAGAGTGAAAGAACCTACCAATTTTGCAAGGAAATGTATTTTCACATATCTTCCAGGGTTCTTATAATGCCACAATTGATATTTAAATGAAAGCTTTATTTCCCCTCCAAAGTTGTTCTACAGATTTTTATCGCTCAAGAAAAATCTGTTGACCCCGGTTGGGTTTGAGGCCACAAACATCGGATCCTTAAGGGATCATTTTACTCCAAGACCACCGAATCGACTATAGCAAAAACGAAAATAAAATTTCCAAGTCGAATGTGTATCAATCATTTAAGTAGGCCTCAAGACAATATTTTTTTTCCTTACCACAGCTTTTTGGAAAGGCAGACAATTCACAGCAGAGTTGAGTTTAGACCTTATTTCTTCCAAGCGAGACTTGTGCAATGCTAAAGGTAGTGTCGGGTCATGAATTGCAAAGACTTTGACGACAATAAGACCTTCCTGCGTCTTTGCGCGAGCCACTTTGAAAAATCTAGTACTTCCGAGACTGAAAATAAGTTTTTAATAAAACATTTATACAATCCGATTTGGTGAGAATTTTATAATAACAATCAGTACATATAGAAAGCATAGAAGATTACACAAATCACAAGGTTTAAATTAAGGGCATAGGGCGCTAGGGAGAGGTAAAGTTGTAAAAGATGGGATTGGAGTGTGGTAATTGGGGTTTATAAGTCCACCTTAAAAACCGCTTTATGGGAATTAGGAGTAAAGATGTCAATAATGCGAATTTTATAAATATTTCTATTGTTGTTTATCATGTTAGAGATATTTATCATGTAGGTGGTGCTAGTAATTTGTTTTGTGTATCAAACGTAACATGAAAATGATCTAATTAAGGTTAATAATTATGTAAATACCTTAAAAGATCATTAAATGGATATTGCTTGTCCTTCTAACATATATGATATAATATAAAAATACATGATTGACTTACTTAGAATCAAAGTGCATATCAGAATGTTCTGTCAAGTAGTGCTCCACTGGAAAAATCTGTGACGGTGCAATTCCAACCAATTGATTACCCATTTTTCTTAGCAAAATTTTATATTTGACACTTCATTAAAATTAACTTTGCAAATATTGACAGTTCATTCAGTTTACCCAACATTTCTAATAAATAGTCTAGACAACATGTAAAATAAAGTACTTATTATTTTCAATACAGTTGAACCAACATGAAAGAATATAAACAAATAAAGTTATTAATACTAGACTTTTCATCATGTCGTGATATCTATACTGTAATAAATGAACATAAACATAGTTTTTAAAAAAAGCCAAAGGGTGATATCTGATTGATTTTTTAGGGGATTATTGATCTCTATAATATTGCTTAATGGACATAATATTATTATGTGATTGACATTTTCGATCTGTCGTCTACACACTATTGTGTGTGAGAGAAAATAACTTTCGGGTATCTCTTTCTCTCCTACACATACAAGGCAATGTGGCATTTTGATATTGTTCACTAGTTTGTATGAATGAGACACATCAATATATTATTGTTAGTTACATGAAATAAATGGAAAATATTTGAAGAGCATAGCTAAGTTCAACATTCATGACTTGTTTGTTCAAATAGCTTGATGTAATAATAACTCATGTAAGCTAATAATCGTTTGAAAGTAGGTCTACTGTACAAAGTTTACCACTCGAACAAATGTTGTTAAGTTTTTAGTTAGGTACCTTATTTCCAAAAAGTTATCGAACTTTCAATATAATATAATTTCTGAAACCAATATAAAAGCTAAGAAACAACTTTAACTATATTGTAATATAGTAATCAGGGCTGGTATAAGGCGTGTGCTACCGCACACACAAACAATTCAGGGGAGCGCCAAAATGGCCCAAAAATAAATATTTTTAGTTTTCTTCTGGGGAAATTATAGGTATAATTAAAGAAAGTAATTTGTAAGAAGAAATTTATTTCTTAAATTAATATTTACATCTATGGCAAACAAAATACATTTGATTTCAAATTAGTGCATTAGAATACATACTGAAGGTTGTTTCTTGCGATCCACCCCTGTCAGTTACATTGGTGACTATACTAGATGCCTGGTCGAGACTGTACGGTCTATGAGTTAGGCTCAGGCCAAACCTTTGATAGGCGGCAGGGATTAGGTGTAAAGTTAGTTTTGATATAATAATATTAAATATATTTTTTAAAACAGTTACTAAAATGTTTTCCAAACTTTCTGCGGCCGGAAATATAAAATGGAAAGCAAAAACGTGACAAGAAACTAAGTCCACCGGTAAACTAATTTGTATTATTTAATGAAGGCAAGCACTAGTAAAGAAAGTGAAAACGAAATTGAAATTGAAACTCAATGTAACGATGATTATCTGTTGAAACAGCGCTCAAAGGACGATGAAGATTGCTTAGAATATTTAATAAACATTAATGCCGATAATTTTAACACCACGAAAATTACTGAACACAGTGATAAGAGTTATGTGACTGATACAATCCTAGAAATGAACAATTCATGTGACAAATTGAAATATCTGGCTAATTGGCTCAAAGTGCTTAGCGCAACTCAACGAGATTTTATTATTTCGCACAGACCAATCTCAACAGTATTATACAGCTACCCTAGAGATGGTGCAAGAAGATCATTTTACAAAGTATTTTATTATTGGCTTGCTTACAACGGCTAGAAAATTAGAAAATGATGATTAATGTATTCCCAGTCTAAGGGAAGTGTATACTGTGTTTGCTACAAGGTATTTAACACGGCAATCACCAGCACTACATTAGCTGATGAAAATGGAAACTATATTGAAGGCACATCGGTAAAACTCTTTCCCAACATGAGACGTCCTATAACCACTTAAAAGTACTATGAAAAATGAGTTGAAGGACAAAGGAGGGTTAACACTGGCANAACATGAGACGTCCTATAACCACTTAAAAGTACTATGAAAAATGAGTTGAAGGACAAAGGAGGGTTAACACTGGCAAGGCAATTGGTGACGAAAACCAAAGATTAATTGCTCAGGAAAAAGAGCGACGAAAAAATGTCCTCACAAGAGATCTTGCCATCTTGCCCAACACAACATGGCTTTTCGAGGAACTCACGAAACCCTCTACAGCAAAAACAATGTATTGCAAAATTCAATCCTGTTATAAAGGAACATATTTACCAAATTCTGTGAAAAGACAATCTCAGATATGTAACATATTTGGGAAAGAACATTCAAAATGATATACAGAGGGTTTAGTTTTAATATGGTCATGTGTAGTATTCTCCACAGTTTTTTTCAGATGAGAGTGGGGGACTCAAAATGTTAGTTTTGCACACATAAAACTTTTGCCTTAGACCGGCCCTGATAGTAGTACTTCCTACAAACCTATAACCTAAATGATCGTTTGAACGTAAAACAACTACACAAAGTCTGTCATTCAAACAAATGTAATTAAGTTTTTAGCCACCTTATTTAATTATACTTATCGAACTTTCAATATCGGTATTAAATGATTTCAGAACGCATTGTGTATTGAAAGTTCGATAACTATAAATTTAACCTACTCGTACAGCAATGACAAAGACTGGCTTGCCCTGCAAACAATCCACACGCCATCATTCACACATACTCAGTGACATGTCGTGGTGGGTTGCCAGGGTAGGCAGATCTTGTTAAAACTGCACCGGTGAAATGTTCCTACCAATTGTTCCCCATCTGACCATAGATTCTGCATATATGGGAATGTATCTTTGTTGATATTAGTGTTTTACTTAATAACGAGAACATATCTCAGGTACAATTTCAATCAACTATGCTTAACCTGACAACTAACCTCGACATATCACTGACTTGCATCGTTAGGTATATTATTTTAAGTGTCATGTGTCGTATCGTGGAGTGTTGCCAGAGTAAGCAGAGCTTGTTAAAACTGTACCTGTGATATATTTTCTTTCACGGGGTCCCCCATTTGATCAATCATACATAGGTTCTGTTACACAACCTATATAATATATTTTTGTTAATATCTGGCCAATTATTGTTCTACTGATCGAAGATAACAATTTCACAGGTAGTTACAGTTTAAGCAAGTTTTGTTTCCTCTGGCTATAAAACACGCCACAAACATGCTACAGAGGGCCTTTATTAATTATAATACCATTGTTATAATTAGTGTATAGATCAGTAACCCACAAACAAACATTGTCAGTCACCTACAAATAGTTACTAAAGTATTATAGTATAAATTTATATTTCCTTCCATGCACCGCGTCAGGACCGCCAGGGGCTTAAACCGGGCCTTGTGCTAGAGGCAAAGTACGCGGGCCCCCCCATTCTCTTTGCTCTACTAAACTTGGGGTTGTTTGTTTTATATGTATATATTCAAAATAAAGACAACGCACGCAAATAAATACGTAATTGGACAGTGAAATGAGATGCACGAGATGGAAATATAAACATTTAATTTGAATTATAATCATTTGTCGGTAAATCGAGGAATTAAGAGTCGCCTTGCAGATAAACACGGCGTCTTTTTAGGTGGGTATGTGTGTGTGTGTGGGAGGGGGGGCAAAATAGGGGGTACACGCCACCCCCCAATAATCTAAACAAATGGGACGCTCTTTGTACCGTAAAAGAAACAGTGAATAGGTAATGTTTCATTCAGAAAACTAAAAATCCACGCTTTTCTTTTAGCACCACTTCTTACTACCCGCGTTGAATGTATCAACGCTACCCGTTCGTTTATGCGTACTAATGACACTAATGTGTTAGGGATTAGGAAGGTTTAATTTAGAGGAAGTGCATTCGAATTTGCCTGGAAGGAGAGTGCAAAACCACTCAGGAAAAACCTCAATTCACCCAACCGAGATCGAGTCTTAATCCCCCCCATCTTCAGCAGTCTAATCTAACACGAGAAAAGCGAGTTAGAACATGCGGCCACCGAAGAGGGTGATATTTTTTTTAATTTAAAGAGAAAATTGTTCTGTGTGCACCTTAGCCCCTCATTTCCTCCCCAGTAATTAATAGTTAGCTAAGCCTACGCAGATAACAATAAAGTATTTTTTCCAATGACTATCTCACAGGGCCGTGGCTAGCGGTATTGATGCCCAGGGCAAACAGTAAAATTGGAGCACCCCCACCCCCACCCCATCCTGCAGTCACCCAGGAGCAGGTGACGGTCAAATTTTATTACGTATCTACAGTTGCCTTTCCCAAAGATATATAATTTGCTAGTTGTATTAAATAG
>CABFOW010004174.1:0-20250 GCA_902141385.1 Timema californicum
TTTTATATTTGTTTTTGGATACATTAAAGCATATTTTTGAAAACACACAGTGGGGTTCCATATTACCACCCGGCTTCCCAAACACTACTTTTTGACTTTTTGACAAAAGCCTTCAAAAACCATACTTATAGTTATGCTATCGAAAAGTCCAATTAGGAACATTTTGTTTAATAATTACTGGTACTTTTAGCACAAAAAATGTGGGCGTAGTTATGATACCTTGTTTACAATTCACTATAATGAAAATGGGGTTCCATAATACTACCTTCTCCTCTATAGCATTTTACATTAATGTACGGTAATAAACAAAATTATAAATATCAGTGACGGGTCGAGGCTAGCCACCATTTGTTAAAGCATCAAATTTAAGTCTGAACTATTTGACTTGGGGATATAATATTTACACTTTAAAAGGTTCCCTACCAAGCTAGCCGGTCATAAGACTGCGCAGGTCACACATCCTGTGAGGGGGGCTTTATTTAAGTCATTCTATTATACTAATAAAATATCAAAATGTTATCAATGTTAGCAAAAAAAATAATTCAAAAGGGTCCTACTTATCACTTAGCAGAATCCTACTGTACATAAATAAGGGGATGACCTTAAATTAAATATGGATCTTTTTTTCATTACTTTTTACCCCTCCCCCCCTTCTCCCACCGTAAGGGATCTTAAGATTTTCCGTCCCCACTCTGTCTTACTTAATTTTTTACGATTTGATAAATTATCTTATTTTAATATTTTAGTTTTAGTCATAAGGATCGGTATTAAAGCGAGTGATATTAAATTTTGAATACTTTAATTTTATGATTAGTTTATTTTTTGGCAATTTATTTTATTTCCATTTTGTCCCTTCATAAACAATGATAAAAAAAACCTTATTTAGATTGGATTCTGACCCTTTCCCCCGCCCTCGTAGAAAATACTGAACTCTGAATTACCCTCCCCTCCACCCACCGGTACAAATATAAATATGTGAGAAATCCGCTTCGGCGGTCAAATGGTTCAAGGAGTCACTCTGCATGTCACTGGACTGACAAGGACGAGGGGATCACAGGGCTCGAATCCCAGTCGAATGTATTGGGGGTGTTTATTTACTTAATGGTTTCCCACCCAATATTCATGAAAATGCGACTAAATTTACTTTAAATTATATTTTCCTCATCTCCAATATCCATAAATGTAATTAATAATATGACGTGTTCATCCCGAACGGGAATGCGAAGCGGCGGGGAAAAAATTACATGTGAGAAGTTCAAAAAATACGACTACGTGTTCGGATTTCTACAATTTCAAGCCCTTTTTCCAGGACCCCTACCCAATCCTAGGTTTTCCTCCGAATTTACAATAGGCACTTCAGCGGATTACCTAAATTTTGATACTTAAAATGTAGATATTTTTTACCCCTTAAGCATCTTACCCCAAAACCAGGCCATACGCATTTTTAAATTACTATAATAGGGTATCAGGGTAAGGTATAATTTTAGGTGATGTGTACCCACGTTTGCGTGGAATGGGAGAAATAATTTAGGAAAAATTATTCTTAGTACCCTCCAGCCGGGATTCAAACTTGGACCTCCTCGTGAACAGGAAATCAAGCTAGATGAACCAAACATTTAGGTCACGTGCCCAGCGATGTGGGTTATTCAATTTTGAAAACATTCTTGTGAAAGAATCTCTACACGAAGCCTCAAATAGTCCTGAGCAACGTGACCTCGGGATAGAAAGACCTTGAGCAGTTGTAACGGGCGTCACAGTGGAGATTTAATTTCGTTTCATTGCTAAGGTCCTACCATTGAAGTATGGGTATGCGGTAGCAGGAAGGAGGGGAAGGTAACAGGCGCAATCTTGAAACAGTTTGGATGGCGCGTGACATCGTCATGGTGACAAAGATTAGTTTTTGGTGTCAAACAGACTGTACAGTCTAGGCCAGCAGTAGTGGACCACAATAAAACATGTAAGAAGTCTATGTATGCTCTGTATCGTATAATTTATAAAGGCGGGGATGAGCAATATAATTTAAAAGCGGATTAGATGACATGTATTTTCTACACTGAAGGACCAGATACATCAAATTAGAACGATTTAATTATTTGTTTATAAGTTTTGAAAGTGTGATTAGACTGGATATATATAAGTTAAATTTACTTTGTGAAAATGCCTTTTTTTCCATTTCAAAGTCATTCAAACTTGATTTTTGTGAATAATAAATTAACCAATATAATAAGCATTTTTTTATTCTATTTGAGGTTTTCTGATCTTAAAATAGAAATGTTCCTGAAAAATTTGCTAGTAATAAAATTAAGATTTGATTAGTTTGTAACCGAATCTGTAAAGACCTCCGTCGGTGGTCAGGTCAGAATGGTAAAAAGCGTCAAGCCCAGACGGGTATTAATAAGCGGTGGGAATGTATAGTCAAATCGCCATTAAAAAAGACGTTAAAAATACAAAAAGATACACTTCAAATTTCATAAAAATATTCTTTTCTCACAGCTGGAAAAGTAAGTTGATCTACTCTCATAGTATTCATACGTCAAGTTGTGAAAGCTGCAGCTGTCACTTCTGAAAGAAAATATCAAGAGACCCACCTATAGGTTTGTATTTTCTAAAAGGCTCTCCGTATGAACATTTGACTGTAGAGACAATGTTATCTTACAGTTGTCAACAAACGTGAAAGCTGCAGAGCACGTGGCTCAGTATGAATACATGAAGCGGTTACTTGCGAAGGAGATAGGAGGAATGCTAAAATCAGGGTCTGCCTGTCTCATGCTGACAACCACCTTTGTTGATTTCAACCGACTCAGGTGTGATGTGGAAAACAGGAAGAGAGGGGATAGGTGGGGGTGGGTGGAAGGCCTGTCTGAATGTGCTCACACATGTGCGAGCTCGGGAGGAAATGTTCGACCGAATAAACTCCACGCATGAATAGGCGATGTCGTGAAAGAGAGTTGGTTGTACATTATCAACGAGAACACGCTTTTAGCAGAGGCATCGGAACAGCCAGGAGAGGAGTTTTGTTTCTAAAACTAAACTTGCTATGAATTTTCAGCTAAACTATAAACTGATCTTTTTTGCACCACAGGCAATAATTACACTAATGAGTTAAGGATGAGCAAGGTTAAATTTAGAAAAACAGTAGGAGCATTTGCGTGGAGAGAGAGTGAAAAGTCCCTTATGAAAAACAATCCTCAGTACACCCACCTGGGATTCGAACCCTGATATACCCGTCATCGGTAGTCTAGTCTATTGCAAGAACATGCTGTCACCGAAGCGAGTAACTTAAAATTCAAACCTAAAAACATTAGGAATATATATAAAAAAAACTTGTATTTCAAGTTTGAAAATGCCGTTCCTCTCTTTTTGTTCTTATCGTACTTGACCTTGACCTATTTTGCTACTAATGTTTCATGCATTATTGTTAATTAATATAACTAATCTTATTCAGTGTTAAACAAAAAGTTCAATATTGTCCTTGCCATTGAATCATACAATCTTGTGGTATCTAATGTACAAATAATTTCCGGAGAGTGTTTCTCGAGACCAGAAGTGGGCAACATATTTTTCAATGTAGCCACAAGTGTGGCGAATGAGAATTGCAATTCGCCACACCATGTAAAAATTGAGAAATAAAGTTGCTCCATCGAACATTTAAAACAGCACACACTGTTTGAATAAGTTTATTCAAGACATGCACACTTTAATTATTCTGCCTCAGACGCAACTGGCGATAGAAAACGTAAGACAATTTAACAATCCTTTTTCCACAGGTGGCGATTGGCGAGATGGTTGCTCATCCCGACTCTAGAATACTCTTCAGACACCTCTTTCTCACGGTCAATATTGTTTTAGTTCCCGCGCTTCTAACTTTTACATAAAGATATAATGCGGTGAATGTTTTCAAGTTACTGATGTCCTTTTCAAACTGGAACACCAGTGATCGGTCTCAACACACACAAGTTTGAATTGCAGCTTTTCACACTGGTACACTGCCGTATCTGGCCCAGTCGCATGTGACCGGGCGAGTCACCGCTTGATACATGTCAGTTAAAACAGGACAGCAGTGACGAACACTCTGTGTAGTTCTGACGGTTGTATCATGATTGCAAACAAGGAAAAATTCGTCCAAATTGCGAAAACACCCAAAAATGTTATGGCCACCTAAATATCCAATGTCCAGGTTGCGAACAAGTATAAGAGCAACTCGCGGGAATTCCTACATGAGGGTTGTGACACGAGTGGAAGGGATTACTGGCAGCACCCACCGGCTATCGGGGCTTTCCTCATGACCAAGCTTAACCTTACCTGACATGGTCTAACCTGACCTAGATGTACTCGTGTATGTAAATTAGTTAAATTAAGACTGACGAGTCTGAAAGAACGTAGGACTGCTAAGCCCACATGGGCCGCCCCTATTATCAAGTTAGGGGCGAGATGGCATAGCAACATGGCATGACCGCAATCTGGACTCCTCCCCATACATCAACAATCTCATGTTTGCAATCAGGACCGTTCAGCATCAGGAGACTACCGTTCTGATAACTAGCAGCATGCAGTCTGTTGCCGATTCGACTTTCAGTACACCACTGTTTTTCTTGTTCAAGCCAAGAATTTATATTTTACTAGTACCGAATATGTTATAGGTGATATAGAAAGTAGTCTTGTTATTTGAGATGCCTCAAATCGTCAAGTAGTGTATAGAACAAGTTTTTATCCAGTCGATCACGTATCATTGGATGTGCATGTAAGCGTTTTTATTTTTTCTCATCCTTTTCCTCCATCTACTGTTTAGAAGTACTAGTAACCATGGTTTCTTACAGTATGAGTCAATTTGTATAATAATAACAACAAAAGCTACCCAGTTTGTTGGCAATTAAGTGTTTGACAAGAGTGCCCCATCAGTCTTCGTCACTAGTGACGGTCACTGGTGTCGGTGTTAATATACCCTAAGCTACTTTCATATATTCATTTGGTTAGTTTAGTGATCTATAGATGCCACTTTTGATGGGCTCAATACATATCAATGTTGACATAATACCTCTAAAAATAGTATAGAAACAAAGCCGGTGTTTACTAAATCAGCGCTGACACAATTCAGTTCGACAGATGATTCAAAACTTTTACAGGCACAAAAACAGAGACCTCTTTGAAGAAGACTAGTGACATCTTTACTGGCTCTGTGTACTTGGTATACATTACCGGTGGATGATATATTGAAACAACTATAGTGGATACACATTAGTTTAAGGATTGTGTGTGGAGCGTTGCAGTGTTTTTATCTTGAGTTGACATCAGTTTAAAAAAGTCAAGGAGCCGTACGTACAAAGGCGTCGATCGGTCTCGTCTAGTTTGGTTTGGTTTGCCGATAACTGGAAGTTTTGATTTCGAAATCCAGGCCAGGTGGTCTGAATTTTTTTTTATCCTCAATGGTTTATCACTTAACTTCCACGAAAATGAGGATACCTTTTCACTCGATTTTCTTCTTAGCTTCTACCGGATTTTTGTGAATGTGCGTATAATTAGGAATGTTAGTTACTTTTTCAAAATGAGATGATCCTAAAAAGTTGATAAAATCATGTCAAAAATTACGGCTGTCTTAATATAACTGATAACCAGAGCCCTGCTTTTATGGTGAATAAAAATGCCCAATTTCGTTTTTAAGTTTCCCAAAAGCGGTGAATAAGCGGTGAATTACAAAAATCCTATTTTTGCGACGAAATTATCGAATTAAGACAAAAGCGTTAAAAAAGTGGTTTTTACCAAACTTTCATGATTAAAGTGACTTTGTTGGGTTAAAACTAGACTTCCAGGACAATGTTTGAAATAGGTAAACTAAACATATTGAATTGAAAACAAAAAATTACATTTTGTTTGGACAAAACGGTAAAAAACACTAGTCCGTAAAAAAATGTGCTGTCAACTTATTAAAAAAGTAAGATTTAGCGGCAGCTGGTCCGGGAAAAGTATGTACAAGTCACAAAGACAAAATATTACACAAAAATCATCTTGTTACTTCACAAAAATTGTGACTATATTTTTAAATCTCAATTTAGGCTAGAAAAATACAAAATAACTACTCAACATCACCAAACTGCAACATGCAGCTGGTAACAATGTTATCCACTTTCATTGTGGTTCTGCGGTCTGTTACTACTAAACTATACCTAGAAAAATATCGTTCTGAATCTGCATTTGAAATCGGCAGCCACAACGCTTGCAAACACTTTGTTGCGAAGTCACTGAACATACTGTCTGTCTTCAGCCCTAGCAGCACATTCTCAATTTTTAAACTTTCGATGCCATCACTCTCTTCCATCAAAACTTTCAATTTTTATTTTTCAATATCCCAAAATATTAGCGCGAATGCCGAAAATCGCGATTATCGCGGACATCATTTAAAATCGCGAATATCGCGCTAAAACGCCGATTTCGCGAATTATCGCGACAATTCTGAGCATATATTTGCAATCAGGGTAACCTGAAATGTGAACATCTGAAAGAAAAAATGCCATATCTAACATTCGCGAATTATCGCGAACTCCACAAACGCAGGGCTCTGCTGATAACCTTGGATTAAGAGCACCTTAAACTTAATGTTGTTGTTTTTAAATCATCATTTAGTCGCATTTATTTGTAAGTCCACGGGCAGTCTATTATATGATTGATTTAGCTGCGAGACGGGGACCGATCATGTTAAAACTATATGGAAGTCATGTCAAAAGGTAATCCGTTCAGTAATATTTAAATAACTATTTACAACTGTGGGAACGCGTGTTATATATTATGATAATTTAGTGTGGTTCACCGGTGACGTTGGGGTTTAAAACAAGGCCGAGTATACTGAAGGTGTTTTTTCTTAAATTGTTTCCCAATCGCCATCCACCTGAATTCGGGAACAAATTTAAAGTCGTAAATTAAATGCGGATAGCCTGGATGAATAGTAAAACACTGAGCCAAATTTTAGTTTTTTTAGCAGTGCTTCTTATTAACCGTTCGGGTTATACGCCTATGTACTAAATTATGCTAATGGTTTTAAGGACTAGAACAGTTATATTGAGGTGTATCCGCATTTGCGTGGAGAGAGAGAGTGTAAAACCATTTTGTAAAAACCACCCTCAGTAAATCTATCGAGATTCAAACCTTGATGTCATCATTTGCAGTCCAGTATACTTCCAGAGTAGCGCGTTAGGGTTCGTCCAGACTGACAAGCGTGCGACTTAGCTCTCAATAGTAATTGTTGACGAGGAGGCTCCGAATCTTGGCTCAGTGAACTGAGGGTGGTTTTTGACAAGTGGTTTATTGTTGTTGTTTTCCCATCCTCTTATCTGCGCTAATGGTCAGTCTTATTTGTAGAGGCCTACTTTGATTATAATGTTGAAGTCTTTTAATATATCAGTTTTTTATATATCTAGTTTATAATCTTACAAATTAAATTAGGCCGTTAGTAGCAAGTGTGCTAAGCCTATCGATAGTTATACAAAAAGTCAAATATGTCAAATTGAGAAGTTTTCCTAGCACGCAATGAACCAACGTAAAATAATATTGCCTAGCGTCTGTAAACTAGACTGTACTGGTTCAAGCATGCGCATATGAAAAATAGAACAACCAGTTATATATTTCAAGCACGTCGCTCGCGCGCTCGTTCGCCCAGTCTGGCCATACCCTTAGACAACGCGGCCACCTAAGCGGCTAAAAAATTGATCCACTCCACCTACCGGCTTTAGAAGACTAAGAAAGTTACAGCACGCAGTATCTAAAGAGATGGCTGAGAAGCGTCTGAACGATTGTGCCCACACTACGAGGCAGTAAAAACCGAACCCATTCTCAACTTATTTAAGGTAGATTGAAGGGCGGGGAAGTCAACAACGAGACTAGGAATGGGTTGCTAGGCAACGCCGTCTAGCGACCCTAGCAGGAAGCATCGTGCTACTGATTGCGAACCATTGTTATGCAAATGCAAGATATTTGAATGGGGTCGTCTGCGTGTGAGGCTGTGAACAGTCTAGCACCCCCCATTACAGCCCTTAATTTTTTTTCTTCTGAAGCACAAGGTTACTTGTATGAAGTAGGGAAAATAAAAGGATGAGCGGAAGGGGAAGGAGGGAGAGGGGGGGGGGTCATATAAAAGTGAGATGTGGGAACAACTGTTACGGCTGGTGACATAGAAAGAGCGTTAGCTAACCTGTGGCACGCAGCTTATGTTTTTCTTAATGTGAACTACGTCTTACTGTTTGGGCTATTTTCATATTTACACGAAATTACGTAGGGAGAGGGTGTGTAAAAAACACTGGGTGCATCCGGTGGGATTCGAACCTCAACCTACCCGATACTGGCAATCCAATCCCATGAGAGGCGAACGCCTTAGATCATGCGACCATAAATGCGGATAGCCCCACAGTTTGCTCACAAGTTATCCACGATGTACGATGTTTTTAGTATTAGCACCGTGTCTTACTACCGACGGTCAGGAACAGCGCGAGTCTAACGCCCTAGTCAATTCGAAAATAGCTATGAAGGTGTTTTTTTTTTCAAACAGGCAGGTTTGATTATAAAAAATTACACATTTATAATTTGTATCTAGAGTTTTTAATATACTTTTTTATTAGAAGTACGTTAAACAACGTTATTAAGAACTTAAATTTCAAGGAGTAGGGATTGGATAAGTAACGTGAATGAAATGAATCCTCATAAGCAAGGAGTGGATGAGGAGGGAAAAAACTAGCTGTGCCGGGAGTCTTAACTTTTACCTCCACGCTAACCTGACACTTTAGACTGTGTGACCATCGGTGGTAAAGTTTTAAAGAAAAGGCCGCAAGGTGAAAATCACAGGTGTATTCTAATGAACCAAGGTCAATTAGTTTTAGTGAAGAGAAATTATATCATACAAACAAACACAATATACACGTGCTCTAAATTAAACAAGTACACACACACACAGCTGAAAGTTTGCCTATCCATTTCACACCGACTGTAGGCCCTAGCTGTTACACAACATCGAGGAACGCGGACAAATGACTTTCCTATTCAGGTTTGACGGTGACGAAGCAAGTCGGAGATTGAATTTCTGCCGAGTGAGCCGAGATCGTCTTTCCTAATTGCAAACCTATTTCCATGCAACTTCTCAACACAGATATTTTTGCCCAAAATGAAATCGGTAGTGAAATTAGACTACCTCTCCTCTTTAAGTTAGAAAAATCATAAAGAATGCCTGGCAATAAAAATTATGATTTCTTTGATTTGTTCATCTTTCGAAATGTAATTTTTGTATACGAGTATAATCGAATTATAATATTAATGTTGGTTGGATTTTTTGCTGTTATGCACTATTTCTTAAAACATAACAGAACTAGGGCTACTCGCGTGTTTACAAGGATATGGAGGAATGAGGAATTTATAGGAAATGTACCGGAATTTGCGTGGAGATAGAATGAGAAAACATCTAGGAACAAACACCTTCAGTACACCCAGACTGGACTCGAACCCCAGCCTCCCCGTTACCAGCAATCAGGTATATTGCAAGAATAAAGCCTTATACCATGTGTCCATCGATGTGGAGATAAAAAAATATTATTACAGGTGTATCGATCATGCCGCCTCATAATATACTATTCATGACCAGTAAACTCAACTCGTGACATTTTCGTGATCAAAATTAATTTGAATAATTTTTTATTATTTCCTGCAAACATCTTGTAAATGGTTCCCCACTCTTCCTACAAGCGAATGCAGCTTGTTATTATACTAGTATAAAGTCACCTGGCTGACTCACTCATAGACATAAATGCTTACCCACTTTCAGATGAGCTATAAACTTGAAATTTGGCAAGCTTATCGCTTCTAGCTTGTAACCGACTGAAAAATCAGAAAAAGTTAAAAAAAAATAACAACTTTAAAGTCGGTGCGGACCTTTTTTTGGAGGTCTCTTGTGGCTAAACGGTAATACCTATCAAAAAACAGCTTTGGAATTACATTAGTTTACATCCACTTGCAACGAAACCTCACTGGGGGTTTGGGCGAGTCTTCCTATAACACTCAACTGTTCTACCTCATTAACAATATGCCCAGAAAAAAACAATGAGGAATCAGGGTTGGCTCAGTGACCAGAGAGCTCGATTAGTATGCTTTTCTCTGTCCCTTCATATAGAGATTTGTTTCGAAATATGGCCCTATACATCGGGATGTGGGTTTTAAACCCTAATGATTTCTCTATTTCCTCTAATATAGATTGCTGGTGCGTTTACTTAAAATTTATTCTTTACTATTCTGTGCCTAGAATTAGCGAAAGTTCGCGTATAGCCTGAACAGGTAGTAAGTGGGGTGAGGGAAAAAATCGTGTAAGTTGTGAATAGTCCAAACAGAAAGTAATGCAACACTAACAAAAATACCAAATGGAGAACAACAGATCTAGAGAATAATTTGTCAAAAATGTTTATAACATATATCGATACATCTTTTTTTTAACTTCTGACCCTAACTGGCGGTCACGCGGTATGAAGCGTCAGGCTCCCAATAATTATATATTGCCAGTAACGGGGAGATCACGGTTCAAATCCCTGTGAAGTATTAGTAATGGTGTTTTTATTTTTTGGATGGATTCCTACTCTTACAACACGTCCATGGCATTAATATCTATCTAATTCATATAGGTAGTAATACGCGGTGCACAACCCACGTGTGTGTGTTAAACGTGATCAAGGAACGGCCCCTTGGTCTAGTCATCATTCTTGGCTACTAAGCTAGATATCCCGGGTTCAATTCCCGGCGATACCCTAGGTATTTTTGCCAAAGAGGAATAATAACAATAATTGTTCCTATGGTTGTCATGCGGTAGGCCTACTCCGGCCCCAGAAGACGGTTACATATCCACCTCTGCCAGTAGAAGACCAGGAATGTCTGTCTAGCCGACAAACCCTAGTGACATGCTAGAAAGTAGAAAAGTAGATACTTATGATTTAAAAAAATGTTTTACAACTTGCAAAAAGCTCAATATGCCATATTTTTTGTATACCCCAATTTTATTATGCATGGGCATATCTGAAAGCGTGAAAAGTAGATCTTATTTCACGTGTTCATATGTCAAGTTACGTGATCTGCAGCAGTCACTTGATTGATATTATCAACACCTATAATATAACACTGATAATAAATGAACCTATGCATCGCACAGGCTTTTTCGCTACTTTGCATTTACTGGAGCTAAGTAATCAACACTAGTAAGATATTATGTAAAACGAAATATTATAGGCCCACAATGTTGCAGAAACATTCCGCCAAAAAGCTTAAATGAAATAATACACAGCATAATAGAAACATATTGAGGAAAAGTAACATTTCTGTTCACTAAAGAGCACAACAAATAATTTCCCAGACCTCAATTTATAAAATATATTTACCAATATTTCAGAAAATAGTTGTTGTACAAACATATATATGATAAGAGTTTTTTAATTTTTATTAGAAGAATAGGTACTAGAACTTTGCAATGAAATACTAAGTTATTTCATATCTCAAAACGTTGCGGAGATATGATCAAGAGTGGAATTTTCTACTTAAGTAAATTACCCCCAAAGTAATTTTCATTGCATAGTGAGAAATACCATTTTGATAGTAATGTTAAACAATTCTTAGATACGAAATTCAATCTAAATCGTTAGAGCAGATTTTGGTGTTTTTTTTCTTTCTTTCTACTCCTAAGTATGGAGATAGGCTACAATACTCAGACCGAATGTTGATTGGATCCTCAACAGTTCCAC
This sequence comes from Timema californicum, assembly GCA_902141385.1. Lineage (NCBI taxonomy): Eukaryota > Metazoa > Arthropoda > Insecta > Phasmatodea > Timematidae > Timema > Timema californicum. The sequence continues at coordinate 11,751 of CABFOW010004174.1, forward strand.
GGTCAGCTGTAAGGCCTAGGCAAACTCCCCTTAAATTAGGGTTTAATAGATAATTTAAGAAACCCATCCGGGAACCATGAAACCCTAAATACTAGATATTAAGTTTTAGCCCGATCTCTAAAGGCTGGTTCAAACAGAAAGCTAAGCTAAGCTATGCCTTGCTACGCCACGCTGTTTTTTCCGGTTGCTGGCCGCGCAATTTTTCCATCTCCCATCTTGAGCCATCTTACGTTGCGCATGCGCATAACGCAACTTGGGCTCCGTGTTGATAAGACGCAGTGCTGGTTTGGTGAAAATAACTAAAGAAGTGTTGAAGTTTTTTTTTCAGTTTGTTTCACGGGTATTTAAGTAGGTTTTATATCTAATAGATGTGTTTATATTAAAATGGAAGCGTTAATTGAACAAGTCAAACCTCCACCTTCTAAACTTTCTTCATCTTTCAAAACAGCTGCATCTTTTCTTCCTCAGTACTATCATCTGAACTCAAACAAGACATTTTGGAGAACGCCATCATAGATATTTAAACTTCACTAGAGCAGACCAGAAAGAAACAAAACTGAATTCGGGAGTGAAAAGAGGGACCTTAGCTTAGCTTATCAATGAGTGTGAAACCAAATTGACAAAGTCTTAGCAGAGGACAGCACGGCACGGCATAGCATAGCTTAGCATTCTGTGCGTATCGGCCTTATAATGGTTTCGGCTCTAGTCCCAGTAATATACAGACGGCATTGCAAATATATATATTCAGTTTCAGGGGGTCATGAAACGTTGACATCTATCAAAATCTCGTGTTCGATTTTTGTTGACGATCACTTCTTTTTTTTTTACCCAAGAGGTGCCAGAAAGTAAAAAAGTAAAATGTTTTCATTGTTGACCACAAAAAATATGTTTTCAATTTCTAAAAGCTGCTCCAAATGTCCATTAGTAAGTAAATCAAGGTAAACATCATAGCGAAACCAGTCGCGTGCATGTGACGTGTGAAGGGAAGGGGGCGAGGGTGGAGATACACATATGACAGTGGCGAGCCTTTGATGAAAGCTACCATCCCCCTCCATTTCATCAGTTCCCTCCTTAGTCCCCAGTTAACAGCAGGGCAAACACACTGACCACACGCTCTAGCAAACTTTCAACGTGTCTACGGTAAGGATCGGTAACTAGCGGGCTGACCACAGATGTTACTTTTAATTAAAATAGAATTAGTTCATAGCAAACTTTTAAAAATCAAAATATAGTCATATAAAAACAAGATATTCGAATTTAATGGAAAATATGAAGATCGAAGGACACAGAAACGGTATCAGATGCCCGGTTTCTAATCACATTCCCGACACATAATAAATTGAAGAAACCTGAAACATTTTATTATTTCTACTTTTCAATAAATGAATAACAAATCACTAAAGAAACCTGAAACATTTTATTATTTCTACTTTTCAATAAATTAATAACAAATCACTAAAGAAACCTGAAACATTTTATTATTTCTACTTTTCAATAAATTAATAACAAATCACTAAAGAAACCTGAAACATTTTATTATTTCTACTTTTCAATAAATTAATAACAAATCACTAAAGAAACCTGAAACATTTTATTATTTCTACTTTTCAATAAATTAATAACAAATCACTAAAGAAACCTGAAACATTTTATTATTTAAATTTTTCAATAAATGGCCAACGAATCACTGAAGAAACTTGAAACATTTTATTATTTAAATTTTTCAATAAATGGCCAACGAATTACGAAAGAAACCCGAAACATTGTATCATTTCCATTTAAAATATAATCTCATGTATTATATATGGTATTATTTTTATGTTACGAATTTACACAGGGTTGATGTAATATATATAGCATATGTTTTTATTTCAAGATAAAGTAAAGCCCCTGGCATAATTATTTTCGGTTAAATTTGAAAGTGTCCAGGGCTGACTTACTATTGATGCAACCTTCCTGGAGACACGCGAGATGATAGGAATCGAATCCCGTGGGCCAAGGAGAAAGAAAATGGCACTCAGACTCACGTGTAGACAGATGATCGATGCGGGAGTGCATTAAACAATGCGTATGCAAGAACTTGACTAAGTGGATGCTGAGTGGACACTAGCGTGGGTTTGCTTGCGTTATCATAGGTTAAAAGGTGGAGCAATAGTGTGCTCGGGACCACACTATCACTCCACTAAGCATTCCCTAACGTTCTTGCATACCGCCCTAAGATTCACGTTTAGGCAGTCAAAGAGACCGGAAATTAACTAACCACTCCGGCAGACACACCGATTTAGTCTTGAGTGAAGGCAATGATTATACTTAACGTGACCAGATTTGTTCTTCCCTAATGTGGGACATGTTTATACCATGGAGTTTGGGGGATATAACCAGTATGGGAGGTCTCTCCAGAGGCAGTCAAAGAGACTGGAAATTAACTAACTACTCCGGCAGACACACTGATTTAGTTTTGAGTGAAGGCAATGATTATACTTAACGTGACCAGATTTGTTCTGCCCTAATGTGGGACATGTTTATACCAGGGAGTTTGGGGGATATAACCAGTATGGGAGGTCTCTCCAGCGTGGATGAGGAACCCCACCCCCCCCAGATGTAAAAAAAAATTAAACCTGAAAAGGCGTATTTTGAGGCCATCCTTGACCCCTGCAATAAGATATAAGTTAAAAGTTTCGCAATTAGCTGAGTTCGGACGTTGCTGTTTTGTGGTAATTTGTTTAAAACAAGTAGAAAGCAAGGCCTACGTATGCCTAAACATTCATTTTTTTTGATGGGGTTAGAGGTTGAGATTTAAAACGTATGGAAAGTTAATTTAGATGTTTATTTTTACAATTATGTTACTGTTATTTAAACAAACCTTTAAATTACATACAAGTAAATAGAAAAGAAAGCACATTATATATATTTACTCAGTAAATTTTAGCATCTAAATTATAAGAGTACATTTCAATGTTTCATACAGACTCAGTCATACTCATACTTTGTATTTGAACTTATTTGTTTTAACAGTGGTGGTGAGGATTACAACATTGAATAAAAGTCCTGGCAACTTAAGTCAAAATTAATTTTTGTCACTAATATTGACCTTAAAACGCTCACCCTAAACTCCCTAAACTCCGATGCCCACACTTTTGTCATTGCAGAAACATTATTATTATTATTATTATTATTATTATTAGCAACACGTCTTACTACCCGTTCGGGTTGTACGCTCTTACGCTAATGTGTAATGGTAGGGTGATTGTGATATGGAATAGAGGACCTACAGTTTAACGTGGAATCCGAACCACGGTGAAGGTCTGGCATTCCCCACATTCACAGATGTGATTAATACACGTCTTGTCAAAGGTGAAGGAAGGGTTTGGTCATTACAGAAAAAACTCTCCCAAAGGCTGCATTACTTCCTGGCAGTGCTAGTACATATTCTGCGATTTTACTGATGTGCTGATGATTTATGGAGTTTTCTCTCAAATGTTTTAGCAGTTCAAGCCACCGTTTATCAGATTCTAATTTGTTATCACTACACATTGAAATTTGGATCTCAATGTATTTATTTACACAAGTCATTTCATCAAAAAGCTCTGTATCAGAAGATACGTCGGAGTGGTTTTTTTTATCAATAAGGTAGTCTATAGCCAGTTGAACATCAGACCATTCTGGAGTTTTTTTTAGAGTTGCCTGTTCAAGCATTTCCAATCCCTCGAAATGCGTTGTCCACTGCTATAAATATTGTAAATTATATCTCGTAAAATGTTACAATAGTCTTGGAAAAATCCTCTTTTTCAGGTCCTGAAAAGTTGTTTTCCATTAAGTTGTGCAGTACATGAGGAATAAATCTAGTATTAATCTTATTTTGAAGGTTCTCTTCCATTGTGTTTATCTCTGTAGTAACCTTGATGGCAGAAAAATTCTGACCTTGCATTTAAAAAATGAGTTTTGGAAGGTAGCTGCTTGGCTGTGTATGAAATATAACCACATTACTGAGTGCTCTTCTTAAAAGAATGTCTTCAAAACCACGGGACATTTAGGTTGACTCAGACAATATTCCTTAAGTGGCGAATACAATAATTCTAAAATTATTTCCACGGCAGGCATTATTAGCGCTAGCCATCGTGTTTTGCTACATCCCAACATTTTCTGGTACTCAATATTGATGGTGTCATAAATTTCTTTAAATTTGTACACCCTTACTGTGTAAATATAAAAGTGTGAATATATTTTCACAATCAAATCTTCTACATCTACTGGCAAACAACCAGACGCGTTGTGTATAATGTGCGAAGCACATTCAATACCCACAATATCTCTTTGCAAAAAAAGTTTCCCATTTGGGATGAACATTATCATTTCCTTTACTCCCTGCATCACCAAACATACAGTATGTGTTATCCGCACTAAAAGAAATTATTTTGTCTGTTAGGTAATACTTTTGCAACAAATCCTTTAAATAACTGGCAATAATTTCGGAAGTTTCCCCAGGCTGAGACTGTAAGTCCAATATTTTTACTTTCACCCCATCAAACTTATTAAAAGATATCACCAACACGGCTAGTATTTTTTTGTGACCCGTGGTTAAATGAGTTTTTCATTAAGGAAACATAATTTGTATTTTCCAACCCCCTTTTATGTCGTGAATCAGCCAATGATGCAAACGCTTGAGTTACAACGGCTTGCAATTTTGTTCTGGCACAATGAAACTTTGGTTCAAAGCACTTACTTATTACTTTTGAAGCACAATCATTGGAACAAAAGCTGTGATTTTCTCGTACATTGTGATAGGCCCAGACATCTTCGGCAGCAGAAACTTCGAGATTTTTCTTGGACGGCACATTACTTTTGAAAAACAAATAAATCGATTTACTAGAACAAGCAGACTGGTCTGAAGCTACGTGCCAATGAGATTTTTTTTTTCACATCACAGGAACCTCCATGAGCAACACTAAACTCAGTACGACATTTTAAACAGACGACATCACTACTGTTCGCGTAGTCTACACTGGACTGAGAGGCATTGAGTACTGAGCGTCTAGACGAGTCATAACAAAGTTTTTATTAATTTACTTAGTTCACAAAATGGACTACCCTCCAAAGTGGGACAATTGTGCGTCCCATGGAAGATCTAGGGGACAGCGGGACACATTTCCCCAAAGCGGGACGTCTAGTCACGTTAATTATACTTCATAGTTGATAAAAAATTAATGATCTCAATAAAGCAACTTATTAATAAATGTAATTCTCATTTCATAATTCATATTCATAAGACACGCGTATCGAGAACGATCAAGGCGTACATTTGAGCTGGTCAGGATGCTAACCCGAGACTTCCAGTGAGACCCCGTCACGCTTGAAGTTACATTCCCACTAAGTGGGAGAGAAGGCTGCCTTAACTTCGCCAGCTCAACGTACCTCCTTACTAATATTCCGTATTTTATCCAGAAATTATTTTTCCAGACACTTGAGTGTAGTATACAGGAATATAATGTGTAAACGGAATGATCAAAGTGCTAATTTTTTAAGTTCACATTTTCTTCTAAACAAAATCCTGCTAGTTATAGCAAGTTAAATGTCTCAAATTAATAAATAATGCTTTTTTTTCACGATTTTTTTTGCACACAAAATAGTCTATGTATACTTACTTTCTTTCCTAGCTCTCCCAGTTTTCTAGGCAACACTGTCACACTGGTGACCGGGAAAAATTGGAAGCGAAAAAAGCCCACACAAAAATTGCGAGCAGAAAGAACTCTACTGACGTATATATGCGCAGAGAAAAAAAAGCAAACAGAAAAAAGGCCACACAGATAAAAAGGTTAGGTTGGATCATCATAAACTGTGCGAGGTTTATGGAACAAACATTATTAATGGGTGTTTGTAGGGCATTTTTCCTGTGCGCATATGTCGGTGGGGTTCTGTGCGCAATTTTCGTGTGGGCTTTTTTCACTTCCGCATTTTCCCATAGAATCGTCGTTACACCATACACCTCTAATATCATTACAGGTTTTATGATAAAAGTTTTATCTTCGCGCTCTCTCGGTAAATTGTTGTCAAATCTCCTTGAGTTATGTCTGAAGGTGGCGTTTTGGGGTAATAAGAGGCTACTGGCAACCTCGACTAACCCCAGGCATCGTTGCGAAACTTGTCTTATACTCAAAGGGAGATTGACCACACGAAAACGAGAGAATGACAACTCTAATAGTAGCCAAGCAGTTTCCTCAAGCAATTATATCCAGTGTATTCTGATTATATTTGCCAAATGAATTTTATTACACCCGACTCGCTTCATTAATTTACAATACCTTCTCTACCCCTGATACCTGTTTTACAAAACTGCAACTCTACAGTTTACAAGTGAATGTGTTACCATTTGTAAATATAAAGGGTTTCATCAATAAAATAATTTGATTTGTAAGTGTGAGTGTTCTTGAAGAAAACAATTTTAGGTCAGGTGTTTTATTTACATCCAGTTTAGTCTTGGTTGTTGCAGCAACTAAAAGTACAAAAACCATTGAAAATAAGTTCGTCAACGTTGTAAATACTTACTACCCATTCGGTGTATACACTTAAGTACTAATTACGCTAATGAGTTAGTAATTGGGAAGGTTGAGTATAGAGGAAGGGAACCCAGATTTGCGTGGAGGGAGAATGGAAAACCATTTAGGAAAAACTAGCCCCAGTTAATCCGAGCGAGATTCGAACTTTGATCACCCCATCCTCAGCAGTCTGGCTCAACACTAAACTAGCGCGTTAACTAACCACACCACCTAGGTGGGTATGAACGTTGTAATTAAATAACAAACTCTCGGCTATTCAAAAGATTAAGGGACTTTAATAAAAAAAATCCCCGGTTTTAGGAGTTAAATAAAATATAATTATGGAATAGTGAAAATTATACAAATTTGAATTGTTTTTGAGGTTCAAAATTACTGTAGGCCACTGGGTAACTTAATTTTTTCCTGGATTAAGGTAAATTTTGGATTATTTTTATAACAATAGTGACATATTTAGTTTGTCAATTTTCAATGAAATCATTAGGAGCCGTTCATACTTACGTAATTACAAAACTTCAGACATTAGTTTTTACAATGCATAAACTCGCCTCGGTGGCGTAGTTGGCTAACGCGCTAGTCGTGTTGAGCTCGACTGCTGAGGATGGGGAGATCGAGGTTCGAATCTCGGTCGGGTGAATTGCGAGGAGGGGGGTGGGGTCCTAAATGGTTTCCCACTCTGTCTCCACCCAATTGCCGGAAACCTTCCTCTAAATTCAATATTTGAAACAAAAGTTGAGGATCCAACCCACCTTCAGGTTGAGTACTATGTGTCTCATTTGTTTGAGGTATTTAACGTGCACTTCGAGAACCTAACTATTATATTAGCACACGACTTAAAAACTTAAATCTAGAACAGACACAACATCCCGCCCCCAGCCATAAATTTATCACTGAAAAATGGGAAACCCAAATTTTACCAATGATAAATTTTTCAGGCATGACGGGATTAGAGCCTGGGATCCCTAACTCAATAGACAGGCATGCTATTAAATGAGCTAAGACGTCAGACCTGAGTACTGCACAAACATAATCAATAGAGTTGTTTAATTCTAATAGTGTCTGCGTGTTACTTAAAATGGGTCAATATCATACATTCAAATTTCAGGTGGGCTGTAAATTAGTTGATTAATGTATTAATACTTAGAGTAGACCATTCGACCACCGTAACGGTTAAGATAACAACTGAACCAACTATTTAATTGGTCAGTAAGACGCTGAGCAACGAAACCAACAATATAATGAAAAATCGGGCTTAGCAAAATAATATTATAGTCCATTCAAGATAACTTTGTATTGTTCTTATGGTTAAAATTGTTTACCAAAAACAGAATCATATCCAAACGCTTTGCAAGTGTGTTTTGTCACGTTGACAAGTGACGCAAATGGATTCCACCTATCAAAGTGACAAGAGGGATTGGTGAGGCGGATGACACTTTCAGCACAGTAACTTTTCAATTGTAGGAAAAGTAAAAATTACGGTAACTTTTCACCTACAAACTACACATCATGCAATAACCTATTTTACCATAATCACTGGGCACGCAGACTAATGCATCAACATTGTATGAGATGGTTTGCCAGTGATGATCAAAGCTCAAAGTTTGAGTCCCGGCCAGATGTATTAAAGGTTTTGTTCCTAAATGACTTCTCCCCCTTCCGACATGTGAGTGTATGTACATTTACTCAAAATTTCACCTTTCTCGACACTACCCCATTTGTGTAATTAAATGGGGATAGCCCAGAGGGGTAGTTAAAAGCAGTGCTAATAATAGTAAATAATATGTGGAAATTAAAATGATGATAGTGGAGTGTAACCACCTGCGTTATATCCGCCCCCTCCTCCCTTCTCTTTATAATCGTGCGGGCTATCCTAATTTAACTACACTAATGGGTTAGGAAAGGGAAAATGTAATTCTTAGATAATGTAGCCACATTTGCGTTAAATGATT
>CABFOW010004174.1:21477-32862 GCA_902141385.1 Timema californicum
ACCGCAGCAACGAGTCAGCTTATATCAATAGTGAAGAACCGCAGCAACGAGTCAGCTTATATCCATAGTGAAGAACCGCAGCAACGGGTCAGTTTATATCCATAGCGAAGCACCGCAGCAACGGGTCAGTTTATATCCATAGCCAAGCACCGCAGCAACGGGTCAGTTTATATCCATAGCAGAGCACCACAGCAACGGGACAATTTATATCCATAGCGAAGCACCGCAGCAACGGGTCGGTTTATATCCATAGCGAAGAATCACAGCAACGGGTTTTCTAGCCCAAATATTCAAAGAAAGCGTTAGTACGTTGCAACGGAAATAAAGTCGGATCGCTTTAGGAAGCTTTTTGAGAAAATTAAGAATACATTTAGAGTAGCCAACATTGGCCCTATATTTGTCTTCCTGTTCCTCAACTGAAAATATCTGTTTAATGTGAACGGTGGAGAATAAATTAATCCGCCCATGAACACAAGATAGTAGGTTAAGTAACTATTTTTACAGCCAGAAATGGTTATTCCTTTGGCGATTAGACTATAGTAGCTTAATTTTAAAGGAATTCTAACGAAATAAAGCCTTCGAATGAGGGACTATTCTCAATTGAATAAAATAATTACATTATTATCAACATCTAAACATAAAATGTTTTGCGCGTCTTACTAAACGTCTGAATAATCCGCAAATTAACAATAATGGGATAGTGATGAGGAAGGTAGAATTTAAAGGGACTGTACCAATATTCGCATGAAGGAAGTGGGAAATTGTTTAGGTAAAACACCCTCAACACTCCCAACCGGGATTCAAACTACGATTTCTCCTTCACCGGAAAACCAGACTAGAGCTTAACATTTAGTTCACGTGCCCACCAATCCAGGGAACTGGCTATTGAGCACACAGGTGCAAAGAGATCATGGGACGTAATTTTTATAAAAACAACCAAGGTTTTGAAGTGTCCACGGATGAATCACGCGCAACCAAACTTCCGGTAGCACATCGTTGGGCCTGACGATCTCCTGGCGAGGAAGACTAAAAATGTTCCTACGCCACCTTCCCCCCTTCATCAAAGGAGCAAACAACATGGGGTCGTCGCACCAGGTAGGGTGAGGGACACAGCTAGAACCTCCTCCACCCCTTTTTTCCCTTTCAGCAACGGAGCACTCCAAAACCCTCCGCAGACATCCTGTTCGATCCCCACCCACCCCTTCTACCAGCTGCTACTGTCAAAGTAATCACAGTTGCGACCGCCCCATCGATCTGCATACACACACACACACACACACACACACACATGTATATATGATAAATTGCCGAGATGGTAAATAGTATGGGGACATACAGACAGGACCGGGAAGATTCATTTCCTGAGGGATAAAAAAAAGGCAAGAATAAAAGAATGTAAAAATAGATAAAAATAAAAAGAATGAGTGAAAGGTAGAAAGTAAGTCAGGTAAAAAAATATATATCAGGGGAGTTATAAGGCCATATACAAGAAAGAGAATGAGTAAAGGTAAAGGGTGAGTGAGAAATGAGTGGCGTTGATTTGAAATATACTAGGGTTCGTTCATGCAGACGACCCAATAGTAACTAAATCAACGCCACTCACTTCTCACTCACCTTTCACTCGCACTCATTCTCGTTCTTGGATAAAGCCTATACGAGATGGGTAGAAATAAAGTAATGGAGTTATAAGTTGGGGGAGAGATAAAATCAAGGAGAGAAACTGAATCAGAGGGAAAATAAAGCCAGGGGGGAAATAGAGTTAGGGGAAAATTAGAATCAAGGGGGGAAATAGAGTCGGGGAAAAATAGAGATGGAGGAAAATAGTCAGGGGAAAATAGAGTCAGAGAGAAAATAGGAGAGTCAGGGTGAAAATAGTTTCGGGGGGAGTCAGGAAAAAGTGAACCAGGACGAAAAAAGTAGCTTAATAAAATACGGAGAAAAAGAATAAAAGAAAGTATTTAGATGACAAGGTAAAAAAAAAGTAAGGGAAAACCTGAAATTGGACGTGCCGGAGAAAAAAGGGCGAAATATGGTAGCGGAAAATAAGGAGTGTGTGTTGCGTATCGTGGGTAAATGCACTCTCTCAAAGCCTGTGGTCAGGATCGAACACCAGCCTCCTGACTCTGTAACGATAACATTAGTGCACACCTAGCTAAAGTATGATTTTGGTAGGAAGAACAGTAAAAGTTAGTTACTAAAGTTACTAAAACAATTTTAATATATTCATACATCAAGTCATGTGATTTGAAATGGTCACTTTTGACATATAGTATCAATACCTATAAAATAACACACATAATATAGTAAAATGTTATCAATGTTGGTCGCAAAGAAATATGTTTGAATTTTCTCTACTGTTCTTCCAACCAAAATCAGATTATAGATCATATGGCTAAATGTATCGTGGTATACTTGTATACAAAACGCGTGGTTGTATCATCACACGACTTACAGGCCTACAAATATACACGTCCGGGTTATCCACTTTCAACTGTCCAATAAGCTAAATATGCAAAAGGTAGAATTTAGAGTAAATGTAACAACGTTCGTGTGAAGGTTGGAAAGGGGACGGGGGACAATTTAGCGAGAAAAATCCTCGGTAAACCCGTTCGAGATTCAAACCCCGACTCACCGATTAACGGCAAACTAGACTAGATGAGCTTGATGTTTAGTCTGTGTGCATTATAATTTAGTAATACATTCATTTGGGCATCTACAACTGGAATATAGCCAAGCCCTCATATTACAAAAAATAAAACATAAGCTTTTTTTTGCTTAGTTGCTGCATATTTTCAAATTTCTCTTTATATGAGAAACACGGTAGTATAAATGAAACACGTATTCATTTAGGTGAACCATTGTTATTTTAGAACTGGTAAACTCTATAATAATAAGTGTTGGAGAGTAATCAGATCACCAATGGAAAAATCCTTTAGATAAGTGGTTATCAACCTGGGGTATGCGACATATTTATTAGGGGTTCGAGAACAGTCTAGTAAGTTAACCTAATTTGAGCATAATATTTTTTTTAAAGTTCTCTGGAACAATAATAATAGTAATAATAATATTTAGCGCCACGTCTTACTACCCGTTCGGGTTATACGCTTTAAGTACTAACTACGCTAATGGATTAGGAAAATGGGATGGTTGACTTAGAGGAAGTGAACCCGCATTTACGTGGAGGGAGAGTGGAAAACCATTTAGGAAAAACCACCCCCAGTTCACCCGACCGAGATTCGAACCTCGAGGTCCCCGTCCTCAGCAGTTGAGCTTAACACGACTAGCGCGTTAGCCAACTACGCCACAGAGGCGGGTTCTCTGGAACAAGTCCAGGACCTTTTATTAGTTATGTGTCTTATGTATGCTCGTTCAAATATGAATTTTGTATTCTCATTAATGTTTTCTCTCCCATTTTATGCCTAAGCAACAAATAAATTTTTGCCTAAGGAGTGTGGAAATATGTAACTATTCTTGATTAAATTAATAAATTGTTTTTCACTCTCCATTACCCACAAATACGGGTACATTTCTGCTTAGTTAAGCCTTCCGCGTTATTAATACATTTGCGTCTTAACCAAACGGGTTGTAATACAGGCTCCTCAAAAGACCAAATTTATTTATTTATTTAAAAAAATATATTAATGGGGTACTTGAGATAAGTATTTACACATGAGGGAGTGAGTAACCGATAAATAAGGGTTGAAAACCACTGCTTTAAATAGGTAATAAAAACAAACAAATGAATGATAGCAAATATTGACAAAGGGTCACATTTTATTTTAAGGTTTCAGAACTTGACGCCATCTGTCAAAAGTGACAGCTGCCGCTAACATGTGAACACAAGAAAGCAGAGTGAGTAGCTTTTTAGTCTCACATAATGTTCATTCTTATGGCGATCCGACTATAGATAGCTTATTCTTGATTCTAAAGCTACGTGCCTCAGTGCCTGTTTGGACTATTCGCAAATCGCAGTAACTAATTTAAGAATAAGGGTTGAAGCGGATGAATTTTAAGGCAAGCTACCAACATTCCCCCTGAATGGAGGAAACAACGCTAAACGAAGGAGGGTGTGAGGGTGTGAGGGTGTGTGTGTGTGTGTGCGTGTGCGCGTCTATGTACCCTTTCAAGATTGAATGCCTACCACCCGCGTCACAATAAGACGTGCAAACCACAACAGCAACGGTGACAGTGGCGTGTTGTACTTAGATATTTTTTTAAATGATCTATTATATTATTATTATTTAGCACCGAACCTTACTTACCTTTCGGGTTATACGCTTAAGTACTAATTATGCGAATGGGTTAAGGCTTGAGAAGGTTGAATTTAGAAGAAGTGAACCCGCATTTGCGTGGAAGGGGAGTGGAAAACCACCCCAGTTCACCCGACCAAGATTCGAAACCCGATCTCCCCACCCTCGGCAGCCTAGCTCAACACTAAACTAGCGCGTTAGCCATCTACGCCACCGAGGCGGGTTTTAATTATTTATATTGTAATGTAAAAGAATGAGATAGTGACGGAGTACAATTAAAGTCTACAAACTGTGATTTATAATATTTATTTGATTAGTCAGTTTTAACATTAAATAGTTATCATTATCAACAGCTTGATACAAAAGATAGCCATGCGGACATAAAATATATGAGCGAGAGAGGACGAAGGGGAGGAAAAAGGCAGTAATAACACGAAGAAACCCGCTTCGGTGTTCACATGGTTTAAGCCATTACTCTTGCAGTAGACTAGACTACCGATGACTGGGAGATCAAGGTTCGAATGTCGGGCGAGTGTACTAAGGTTTTTTTTCTAAAATGGTTTTCAACTCTCCCTCCAAGTAAATACGGGTACACTCTATTCATAAATATAGTTTCCCTTGTCCCTAAAACCATTAGCGCAATTAGTGCACTAAGCGTATAGCCCGAATGGGTAGTAAGACGCGGCTCCAAAAAAAAAGTTTACTGTATTTTTATTTTTAAGTGAATTTCTTAAAATGATTTTTCGTTACAAATTTAGTATTTATATTTATTTTTTTCAGTTCCAATATGGGTTTTAGTCACGAAAGTATGAATTTTTGGACCGGGAAAAACCAAGATTCTATTAGGTACCGAGATGTTGTGGTCACTATGATAATTTGATTGCGAGCAATATTGGTGCTCGCATGTCCTAAGGCGTCACTCTCAATAAACTCGATTCCGACAAGGGAGAGTTTGGGGTTTGAAGACCACTCTATCCCCCAGCCAAATACGGGTACATTTAAAGTAAAATTACTACGTCATCATCCGTACCTCATTAGTATATCATATTAATACATATGCATACAATCAAAAAGTCTACCGAGACTCGGTGACTAATAATAATAATAATAATAATATTATCCTGCTATGCCAGAGATAAAACAAATTTGGATGACAGTCAGGAAGTTGTCATAAAGTCGACTCATCGCACGTTTTATTGGTTTTATTTGCCACAAACTCTCGTGTATTGTTAGTCATAGTGGTGCACTACTGGCCGTTTAGTCATGATTTATTAGTCATTAATTTTATCATCTCGTATTCGCAGAAGATTTTCAAGAATAAAACGTTGTTCATGAAAGACGATTGCGTGTTTAAAAAAATATACCCAATGTATTATTAGCTGCCATCTGTGTTGAGGTATTTAAGATGAGCCACACTATCCGCCGTTGCGAGTTCTACGTCATATCCGTTGCGGGGCACTTTGTGCGTGCATTTCTACACTTCCACGTCTTTACTTTACAAGCGGAAGTATCCCGATATTACGGACGGGTAGTAAGAAGCGGAGTACGTAAGAAATAAATAATAGTTCCAGTATTCTTTTAAATCCACTATTCAATGGCATGTCTAAGTTAGATCGATCGATCGTACCATGTGATCATACCCGCGATCTAAAATATTAGACTCACATTGCACCAACGTCGAAGTTCGGATCCCGGGTCAATATCTATATTGGGGGAGTGAGAGAGCGTTCTTCATGGCTTTTTAACACCGCGTCTTACTACCCGTTCGGTTTATACGCTTATACACTAATTACGCTAATAGTTTTAGGGATGAGGACGGATATATTTACAGGAAGCGTACCCACATTTGCGTGGAAGAAGAATGGGAAAACTATTTTGGAAAAAACCACCCTCAATACACCCAACCAATAGTCGAACCTCAAACTTCCAGTCGTTGGTAGTCTAGTCTACTGCGAGAGTGACGCCTTAGACCATGCGGCCTCCGAAGCGGGTTTTGGCACCTTACTTTTGATATGAGGTAGAAAATTAAAACTTTAAGAGACAGATAGAAAAAAACTCTAAGGATATATTTACAGGAAGCGTACCCACATTTGCGTTGAGGAAGAGTGGGAAAACTATTTTGGAAAAAACCCTCAATACACCCAACCAATAGTCGAACCTCAAACTCACAGTCATTGGTAGTCTAGTCGACTGCGAGAGTGACACCTTAGACCATGCGGCCTCCGAAGCGGGCTTTGGCACCCTACTTTTGATATGAGGTAGAAAATTAAAACTTTACGAGACAGGTAGAAAAAAACTCCAACTAACCAAATAAATAATATAATTTAAAATGTCTCTGTTTGAGTTCGAAAAGGAAGCGGGGTAAAAAATTTACAAAACTACAACTACTTAACAACGTAGTAGAAAACTTTAATTAGGACGGCAAGTAAAGAAAGATACCATTGAAAATAACTGTAACCGTTGGCAACTTTAAAATGAGGCTCCAGGAAATACAGGGGGAGGGGGAGTTTATAAAAAAAACTGTAGGTGTGGTATAAGATTTAGATATGACCGGAAGATTCTTAGAATCTTAAATGGAGTCCCGTAAGATAAGGAAAGGAGGGAGAAGGTTATAAAAATCTATTTTAGGTAGGGTAGAAGTTTTAAATCTGGCAAGCAGGTAAAAGGATCACTCCAGAAACCATATAAAAATGCAATGAATTAAAAAATAACTGGGGGAGGGTAGTCAACATTTCCAAAACTAATACAAAATGGAGTGAATTTGATAAATGATTGGGGGAGGGTAGTCAACATTTCCAAAATTAATCCAAAATGGAATGAATGTGGCACTTAAACGTACTAACTTTGTTGGTTGAGTAAGGATATATCTATGTTTCTAAACATTTACTTTGATAACAGAACTGCAAGAGTTCATATTAAGCTTCGTCGAAAATAAGTTAATTTCACCTTTTAAGTAAACTTATGATAAAGTTTTTATTCATATACGGTAATGTTGGTATCTTTCACCTCAAATTTGGTATGAACCATAATATGAAATAACAAACCACTCCTTAACCCATTTGACCCCACAGTTCCATTATTGGAACATCAGGGAAATATTTTTTTTTAATGTAAAGAGATTTTAATTTTCAACTTTGGACACACTGATTATTGTCAGAAGGCAACACTGTTCATCATCTAATCAGCTGTTTCAAACTTGGTTTGAATACAAAGCTGGCATATTGTTTCGAAAATCCAGTTTTCCTACTAGTATGGCTTCCAAGAAAGGGTGATTAAATACTTTTAAATTCAATTATCTAGTTGTTTGTTAAATCACAATACTATATAATAAGGATAATGTAAAATTGTATTACAATTGAAATTATTCAATTACTACTTTTCATAACCTCAAAAATGTGTGTTAAATATGTGTGTTCCGATTTTGGAACAGTGGGACCAAATGGCAATATGAACATTTTGTTCATTTTATTTGTGTTTCTCTTTTGGACGAGTTGAAAAAGAGGCTGAACTGTAACAGTGAGGTCAAACTGGGTAGAAAATGCTCCCCTGAAAGAATCAACAGTCCTTAAAAAAATGCCAAGAGGTTCGTTTGATCAATTGACAGACACTAATTCAGGTACAACCCTAATCCATTATCATGACAATAGCATCAATCAGAAATGGAGTACATCCTACAAGGAAATCAAAGCGTTATAGCCGAAGTGACAATAGGTATATTGAGGTTGTTGCACCATCGGTTATTATCAGCTATAACTCTTTCATGGGGAGGGTTGATAGATTGGATGAAAATATTAGTAAGCTAAGGATACATTTCCGTATGAAAAAGTGGTACTATCAGCTCTTTGCGTGTCGATTAACAACGCCTGGTTGATATATATACAAATGCCACACTACAAGGAGCAACCAATGGATTTTCTTGGGTTTACTAGGCAAGTTACTAATTGCTATTTTCAGAAGTATTCAGCCAGAAAGATAATAGGAAGGCAATTGCGTAACCCAAAATCCATTGACAAGAGGGTTTTGGATGATGTTAGGTATGACAAACTTGAGCACTTAATTTCACCTTTAGGAAAACAAGGAAGATGTGGCCAGTGCAAAAAAAATACTACCAAGAAATGTTGCAAATGTAACATTCCTCTACATGCCAATTATTTTACCCAATTTCACTTAAGTAATTAATTAGCTTTAAAGATGGCGAAATAAATGAACAATTATAGTTCCTTTAGGATAAAATAATAGTTTTATCACAATATTATAAGTTATCTTTTGATTGTACATCTTATTTGTTACTTTATATTAAATTAAGCATTGAAAAATATAATACATATTGGAATTTGAAATAATTCTGTTTACGTTATTGATGCACCCTTACAACCCCACTGTTCCATTGATGGAACGTTATATAATCACTATAAATTAACAATTTAAAAATTTAAAAATATTTTTCACATGTTTGATGCACCTAAAGGAGTCGCCACTAACAAGTAAATGAGTATTTGAAAGAAAAAAAAAAGTTGGGATCAAATGGGTTAATGTCGGGTGTTGTTTTTATTTGAGATGTTACGTTTGAATCCTTTGAATCTAATGGTATTCAGGAGACTCGATATTCGTAAAAAATCTCGAAAAAATATCTCGAATGCAATTAAATGAAAAATTTGACTTTATATAATAATTTTAAGCCATATTTAAACAGAATTATATAGATTTATGTGGTTGGGAGCGTAACAAAATCACACAAAAAAATTCTAAATTATATTAATAAAATTATTTATTTATTAAAATAGTGTTCTATTTGTTGGTTATGATATAATAAATATGACAAAAAAAGCATTTGTCAATGTTACAAAGCCACAAAAAAAATTAAATTCAGTTTTTAAAATGTTTTCACTATAACTTAAATTGTATATATTTTTTAAAAAAGATTAGAGCTTGGATTCAAGATTAGAAAGAAAACTTAATAATCGGATTTGAGAAAAAGAGGATTCAACCCATCTTTAGTTTTTATATCCAGTTATTAATCCGAACCTCATTTGGATCGAAACTGGTTAGGATTAACGAAAAATCTGATTAAGCGGGAGAATACAGGGATACAGTATTTTAACGAATTTTAAATTACAGTTGAATGAATTTAATTAAATTTTAAATCATTTTACTGATATATAACACGTAATATGTACTGAAATATTTTTAGCTACAAGAAAACACATTGTGCTGACTACAACATTTAAATATCAAGCATTTGTTTCTTACAGTTCTATTTAAACTTTGTGCTTGTTAACCAATAAAATATATTTTATTTTATTTAATTTTTTTCCACACGTTTTTCAAAAGTGTGTTCAAACTATCCGGAGTTCTGAACTGCTGGATGTTTGGTTTAAAAGTTGTTGTTTTTTAATGTATTGGTTATTGGACACGGTACATGAAACTAGTGAACTGGCCAACGCTAAGTTGGAGCCAAAACCTCTGAAAACGAGTTAGAATCAGTTAGAAATATTCGTTGACAATATGCAACATTCACATAGCTTACATTAAACTTTTTAGCAACTCAATTTAAGAGAACGATTTTATTTAATCCATATGGATTTCAAATTATAACACATTTACTTAGTAGATTGGGAACTAAATCATCCCGGGATATAAGTATTCGGTAACTGTCTCCATCTAACGCGCTACTCTCGCGTAATGGGGAAGTTTTTATCCTAGATAGTTTTCCACCCTCCCTCCATGCAAATGAGGATACACTTCCTCTAATTATAACCTCCATAATCCCTGAAACCGTTGACGTAATTAATACATAAGCGTATAACCCGAAGGAGTAGAGAGACGCGGTGCTCAGAAAAAAACTGTCCTTGAAAGTCGGGGACGAATGAATATTCACCTTACCCTTGAATAAATTTTATTGGCATTTATTATAGATGACCCGCCTCGGGGTTGTAGTTGGCTAACGCGCTTGTCGTGTTGAGCTCGACCGCTGAGGACAGGGAGATCGAGGTTCGAATCTCGGTCGGGTGAACTGGGGGTGGTTTTTCCTAAATGGTTTTCCACTCTCCCTCCACGCAAAAGTGGGTTCACTTCCTCTAATTCAACCTTCCCAATTCCTAATCCATTAGCGTAATTAGTACTTAAAGCATATAACCCGAATGGGTAGTAAGACGTGGTGCTTATTATTATTATTATTATTATTATATAAACTCGTAGACTAGGCTCTTGGTCTAGTGGTCAGCGCCCCTGGCTACTGATCTAGAAGTACCGTGTTTGATTCCCGGCTGTGCCATAGGTATTTTTCCCGAAAGGAGAACTGTTGTTATGGTTATGGTCCCAATGGTCTGGTAGATTAGGCTTAAGTTAGGTTTAATATCTTCACTGGTTCCAGTTGTGTGCCAACAGAGTGGCTAAAAGTCTACATACAAGGCGACGTAATTAGAAGTACACATCACGGTCAAATATGTAATAGGCAAAAAAAAAAAAATCTATCGATGCAGTTGTGTTTTTTGGTGCCATCATGTAAGTTAAGAAACGCCTAAAAAGTTTAGTTTAGAAAATACAAACCTGTCTTTTTTTACGGTTAGCACTGAATTTTTTAAGAACTATTATTTTATCAGTTTTGATATTATTTATCACAAGTGAAATATGTAAATTACAGGACCTGACGTATGAATATATTAAGGTGGAAGTGTAGAGGACACAAGAAAGGGTAAATGTTTTTGCAGTTTTTGTAGCAAAACTTTTTTTTTTTGCCAAAATAAATCAAATACTAACCAAAGAAGAACCATAGTTTAATTTCCCTCACATAGTGATATCAACAGTTGTTGAATATTTGTCACGAGAATATTAGTCGAAATTCTGACTCAAATGATAGCACACTTATCTAAAACTAATTGTATTTTGCTCTAAAGAATATGTATTTTGTTTCTAGATCGATTTGTATGAGAGAAAATAAGGTGGTTAGTACACCATTGGCAACCCTAGCGTGTAGGTCCGCCATTGTATTATTATAATATTAAAAATCTCACCATAAAAAATAGTTTCAACTCCGTTCGGATACAAACCAAATTAACTTGTAGGGAAAAAGAAGTTATCTTCATTTATACCAGAGGCCTTAACTTTTTTATAATAACAGACCCCCCCCCCCCAA
>CABFOW010004174.1:32918-52401 GCA_902141385.1 Timema californicum
CCCCCCCCCCCAATGGATTTCCCAATACGTCACCATACCCCTTTCGCAAGACTGTCTAAATAACTGTTTTTAAGAAAAAAGAGAAAGAAAGTCCATTGGGTGCCCAGTACCATTTATTTTTAAATTACTCACAGATAAAACCCCAGACTTCCATTATTTGAATCCCATACCTCCAAGGGCTACGGGTACCCTTAAGAGGTATGGATACCCCCTGTTAAAAAAGGTCCCCTGATCTAAAGTTTGGATTTTTTTAAATTATTTAGCACTGCGTCTTACTACCCGTTCGGATTACACGCTTAAGTAATAATTGCGCTAATGTATTAGGAATTGGGAAGGTTGAAAATAGAGGAAGTGTACCCACATTTGCGTTGAGGGAGAATGTATAACCATTTAGGAAAAGCCACACCCCCAATTCACTTGACCGAGATTCAAACCCGTACTCGGCAGTCTAGCTCAACACGACTAGCACGTTAGCAAACTACGCCACCGAGGCGGGTAAGTTTGGATTTTAAAACAGTGAGTATCGACAACAATGATCAATGTGTTTCTTTTTAAAATAATAATAGTAATAAAAATATATACACGTTCTTATTTTACTTTGTATCGGTGCCCAAGGATATTAATTTTACCGTGATTTTCTAAGATTGGATCGTACTATTATACAGTTGATGAAATTATAGTACAAATAGTATCCAGCTAGTTCAGTTGGTACCGTTGTTTTGAAGTTCTATAAGGTGCAATCGTTTGCACAACCTCCCCGCTTCCCCTCCATCCCCTGCACCTCACTTTACCCCCCTCCATCAACCCGCACCTTCCTCTTAGATCTCTTCACTATCTTGCAATGTCTGCAAGAGACAATCTTGGTTTGGAAGGGTAACAAAGTGAAGAGGAAGAAAATGTTATCACTAAATTCTAAGAGACCGTTGACAAGATATATTTAAGAACGGTTGATATCAACATGTGAAGAAAATTAAACTATTATGTCTCTACTGGAGAAGTATTTGCTCTATTTTTCCGCCTCNCCCCCCCCCCCCCCCCCACCCCATCCTCCAAGAAAATGCTATTAAACTGGAAAAATAGTGCCCTTAACTTGCAATCCCTCCCTACCTTCCCAGTTAGTTACTAGAGCTACAGTAGCCCCATGGCTTCTTTGGTGCTGACTGACAGCTGACAGCTTTAAAAAGTTACCAGACCCAAATTACGTATCCCTACGCTGAACCAGATGATCTGCAAAAAATATGTGTTTAGCAGCTGTTACTTTTGACAGTCAAATTTAGCTATATACCTAAATGTTGACTGTTAGAAGTCAGCTGTTAGCTGTCAGTCAGCACCAAAGAAGCCATGGGTCTACTGTACTTTAACGTATTCTTGCTCTAAGCAAGGGATTTTTTTGATGGCCGTCACGTTTAAGAACTGGTGTCGATTTGTAAAACTGCAAGATAAATAATTATAGGTGATTTTTTGTTCTTTTTAAGATGTCACTTTTGATAGTCGTTATCTGTTATGATGTATGAAGGTTGAATTTAGAGGAAGTATATCAGTATTTGCGTGGAGGGGAATGGGAAACCATCCAGCTGAAACCGCCTTTGGTAAAGCTGACATGTATTCGAACCCCAATCTCCCCATCATCCCCGTTATATTCCAGTCCATCACAAAGGTGATGATGCTTTAGACTAGGGGTTACGAAACTTATTGAGTATGAGAGCTACTTTCAAAATTTCAAAATGGCTTCGCGAGCTACCCAGGTTAAAAACTTGCTGCATCGCGTATTGGTTACTATTGTAACCAGTACAAAGCGGAACAACCATCACACCTGTTAACAAACGGGATTGTTTTGTGATATACATAAACGTAAATAATTTAGTGATAAATCCATTTTTCGTACAAAAATGAACTTTTAAACGTCTTTTTTTTTTTATAAAATTCAAGAAATCCAACTTGTGAGCTACCGAAAATTCCACCACGAGCTACTGACAGCTCGCGATCAACAGTTTGGCGATCCCTGCCTTGGACAATCCGACCGACCACCGTACCTGTGTACAGCTTATTTTATTACCTTCTTCATCGCACATTCGTTATAAATAAAATAACACACTCGTGGTCTTAATAAATTAAACTTAAAACCCGCATCGGTGACCATGCACTCTAAATATAATCTTAATCCACTCTAGTTTGTCGATAACAGAAGGCTGGGGGCTCAAAACCCGACCAAAGGTATTTCGTTACCCCCTTCCCACCCCCAATTGGTTTCCCAGTTTTCTCCCATGCAATCGTGAGTGCATCATTTCTAAGATCTAACGAATTATATCATCACATCTTAAGGTGCGGCAGAAGGGAGTGCAAGTATTTATACAGATTTTATAGAATATATTTTTTTTTACAAAAATTAATCAAATAGTTCTCCAGTAGCAACATAGATTTTAGTTTTCTGCACATGCTAATATCAACATATCTTGAATATCTGTCAAGGGTATCCTGAAATTTTGTCAACACATTTTAAATAAAGTTAAAATGTTTAGACAAAATTCCAGGACACCCTTGACAGATATTCAAGATCTGTTGATATTAGCATGTGCAGAAAACTAAACTCTATGTTGCTACTGGAGAAATATTTTATCTATTTAGGCAAAAAAAAAAGAATTCTATAAAAAACTGCAAAATTACTTGAGCTCCCTTCTGCCGCACCTTAACACATTAGGGTAATTAGTTTATAAGCGTCTAACCCGAATGCAGTGATAAAAAAACTACATATAGGTAACTTCTTGCACACGCAACGCCAAGAGCTTTGAAAAAAAAAAGTGGAGCAGAATAGTACCGGAAACTCTTGCCCCCCCCTTCCCCCAACCAGATGGTGTAGCAAGCAATATACTATCATCGCAAGGGAAAGGAGGTAGGTTGTTAGGGCGGGGGGGGGACAAGTGAACAGAAATACATTTTCATTTCAATACCAGTTCGGCCTATATACGCCTGCTTGTTCAAATAGTTGCTAAGAAAAAAAAAAGGAAGATCTACTTACAAAAGAAAAAAAAGACCGGAAAAAAAATTCTCAAAAATTGACAAAGAAAAATCTGTTCCAAAAGGAAAGGGACTATATAGAAAAGATGAGAAGGAAGGATCTTAAGGGCACGCTTCTCTTGTTCCTTAGGTATAAATCTTCTTTCAGAGGACGAAGACCTTGTTTTCTAGTGCAATACAAAAGCTTCTTCCAAAGTAAGGATTCCATTATTTTTATTTTTATTATTTTTTTGTGTGTCTTCTTACCTGCGCTGGCTGTTTGGGGTGTGAAACTGAAAAGGTCTCTTTCAATTCAGTTTTGGAGTAAGTTTTTCTCCCGGTGTTTGGGAGGTTAATTTCAACACTATTCCAGCACAAGGATTCAGCTGCTGTCTTCGATCATTGGATCACTCGCACTGGAAGATTATTTTCTAAGAGCAAGGCAGATGTTTTATCGCGTTCACTTTTCCTTCAACATCATCCGTGGTCACGTGGTCTAACACACACACACACACACACACCTCCCCCCGTATTGGAGAGATTCCCGCTGACGGGGATATCGGGGTTTGAATCTCGGTCGGATCTAC
Organism: Timema californicum; assembly: GCA_902141385.1. Lineage (NCBI taxonomy): Eukaryota > Metazoa > Arthropoda > Insecta > Phasmatodea > Timematidae > Timema > Timema californicum. The sequence goes on from CABFOW010004174.1 coordinate 36,500, forward strand.
TCAGTTTTTTTTTCCTTTAACGGTTTATCACTCATCCCACACGCAAATATGGTTACATTTTTCTCAAATAATACTTTATTAGTCTCTATCCCACTAGAGTAATTAATGTTGGCGTGTAAACCTAAACTAGTACTAAAACGTGAAGAAATAAAAAATTACTTTACCCGCACCGGTGAGACCGTGGACTTGATGTCAAACTCATCAATCTATGTTTGACTCGATGGGGAGTAGTTTAGGTATGTATCCTATCCGCCGAGGTACTGTGGGTGGTGCTTTTTTTAAAAAAATACTTTCTCACCCTTCCTCCACACAAATGTGAATACAATTCCTCTAAATTATACCTTCCTCATACCTTAGCGTAGTTTAAATGTGGATGGGTAGTAAGACATGTTGAAAAAAACCACTATTTTGTAGTAGGATGGACACAGTAAGAAACATTTGGATAGTTTTATTTTTTTTAAATAGCGCAACCAAAACCACATCTCAGGGTTGGCTCCACTGGCAATAATTTTCTAAATGTGACGCATCACTTTGGTGTTTTCCCATCCCATCTTCAAACTAATGTAAGTGCAATTTCTCTTCCCATTATTTCTCATCCCTATTCCTTAAGATAGGCCTGACCTAGGTTCAAACGTTTATTAAAAAATAGAAACAAATAATACTTAGCACCGCGTATTAATACCCTTTCGGTTTATACGCTTAAGGGTTCGGCCAGACTGACAAGCGTGCGAGCGAGCGCGCAAGCGACTGGGTGGCCACACTGGCGAGCGAGCGAGCGAGCGAGTGCGCGCGTAATTATCAGACCCTAGTTCATTAGAGAAGATGTCTCTGTCAAAGACACTTGGTACATCTCTGCTCCTCGAAAATTCTTACAACAAATATTTTTAATGTACTGAAGTGTTTTAAAATCAGATTAGCCGCACCAGTGGCGGAATGGTGCGTTGCACTCCATAGCTTTTGACTGGGAGGTAAAGGTTCGAAGACTCAGTGAACTGAAGGTGATTCTTAAAACTTATTTATTGTTGTGGTTTTTTCATACTCTCCGAACTAATGGTGATTATTATTTGTAAAGGCCTACTTTGATTATAATATTGAAGTATTTTAACATATCGGGCTTACATATATACATTCTATTATTTATGGTCTTACCAATTAAATTAGGCCATTAATAGCAAGTGTGTTAAAGCTATCACTGATAGAAAAAAGTCAAATATCATGTCAAAATGAGAAGTTTCCCAGCACTCAATGAACCAACATACAATAATATTGCCTAGCGCCTGTAAACTAGACTGTACCGGGTCGAGCGCGCGTGCTTGAAAAATAGAAACAGTTCTATCTTTCAAGCGGGCGCGCTCAGTCGCTCGCTCGCTCCAGTGTGGCCACCTCCCATTACAACCCATGTGTTCTATTTTATATTTTAGTCGCTCGCTCGCGCGCTCAGTCTGGCCACCCCCTAAGTAATAATTACGATAACTGTTTTAGGGATTGATAAGGTTGAATATAGAGGAAGTGAACCCGAATTTGCGTGGAGGTAGAGTGGAAAACCATTTAGGAAAAACCACCCTCAGCTCACCTGAGTGAGATTCGAACCTCGATATTCCCATCCTTGAAACCAGATCCCCCTAGCATGAAATGTTTTGGTTGACAAAAGAACGAAGTACTTAACATATTTTTTTGAAAATTAAAAACTGACAACTGGACACGGGAATCGAACCCAGAACTTTTAGCCTAATACGCTAATGCTCTACCCACTGAGCTATCCAGGAATCGTCCAGGGTCATTCTTCATTCATATTTTAAGGCAGAGTTTGTGATGGACGTGTGGAAATCATCAGCTACTAATGTGTGATTTCGTTTTTTAAGATCACGAGCTATTAGATAACGCATCCACTAACTTAGAGTTGGCTTCATGCTGCTGTTGGCTGTAGCTGCGTATTGTATCTATTACGCTTTTTGAAAAAAAAAGTCTTTTGCACCATTTCTTCAACCCTCTCACGCGAACAAACAACATAAGAATGTGACAAGTCGCTATAAATTTTACTCGCGATTCTTTGTTTTCGTTGTGTTTTGAGCTCCAAACGGTTTCAATATTTGCAACGCTGATTTATATCTATCTCAAAATCGACTTCGAATCGTTATATGATATCTTCTTGTTAAAGATTCGCTATTTAATCATATCTTATTATTAGCACCACGTCTTACTACCCGTTCTGGTTATACGCACTTACGGTAATGTGTAGTGGAAGGGTGATTGTGAGATGAAATGGAGGACCTACAGTTTAACGTGGGATCCGAACCACGGTGGAGGCCTGGCATTCCCCACATTCACAAGAGTTCTTGTCAGAGGTGAAGGAAGGGTTTAATCATATCAATAGCTTATCTACTCTTCAGTCGAAGAATAGTATCGACATTCACTTTGCGAGAGTCGTTCTATACTCATATCTAAAGATTGTGTACGATCTATTCGAATCGTAATATCGATAATCATCTTAAAGGAGTCGTTATGAAGTCATATCGACTGGATAGCTTATGAAGGATCCAGCTAGACCATAACAAAATTAACGATTAAAAACTGATTTTTTTTTACTAGTCAAGCAAAAATTTTACCCCGTCACAGACGAGGCTTATTTACAAGACCCGCCGATTTCCTTTTGTTTCCCGGACATTTATCTCTTAATGATAAACCGAAATATATTTATATATTTCTACTTTTGAGAGTGAAAAATTTCAACTTTTAAACTATGCTAACGGGTCTATGAATGTATATAATAATAGAAACTAGTTTTCTGTTCACTTCCACTGAAAAGCAAACTAGTTTAATTTTGAAGGTATTATGTATTTACTACCTTTTCCTTGTTTCTTAGTCTAGTTAGACAAAATTCTACCACTGACTTTTTAATTTCAGTCTTGGCAGAAAGACTTTACAGGTGGTTTTTGTACCTAAACCAAATCGCCTCCCTAAGTTGTAGATTATTTATTTTAAAAAATATGTTTACAAAAAAAAACTATCTCAATATAAGAATAGTAATTTTTTGACACTGTTGGATTATTTTTAGAATTATTTTAAGAATTTATGTTGTTTTAACGTTTTATCTTTAAAAACTCGCTGAATGAAACGTAAAACATGGGAAATCCTTATCTTGAACTCCCATGACGTCACAGATAGGCACGGTCCCCTGCTACGCTCCAAGATGGTGAGTAACGATTATTAGGAAAAAAAAAGCGTTCACAATGTATGGTACAGTAGTCCCATGGCTTCTTTGGTGCTGACTGACAGCTCACAGCTTTGAAATGTTACCAGACCTTATTATGTATCCCTTCGCCGATCATGATCTGCAAAAACATGTGTTTAGCAGCTGTCTTTTCTGACAGTCAAAATTTAGGAATATATCTAAATGTTGACTGTCAGAAGTCAGCTGTGAGCTGTCAGTCAGCACCGAAGAAGCCATGGGGCTACTTTATATACCTGAATGCTGTCTGTCAGAAGTGAGCTGTGAGCTTTCAGTCAGCACCAAAGAAGCCATGGGGCTACTGTAGCATCAAACACAACAGCAAATAGATAGACAGTAGTGGCCGCACATAGATTAACCAACTGTACGTTTGAAAAGGAGTAACTTGCAAGGTTTGCCTATTTCTGTGAGAATAGTAGATAGCTTGAGGACACACACACACGTAGATCAAGATAGTGGGTTAAGATGGGAGGGAGGGAGGTAAGGATGAGTAGGACATGACTAAGATTGAGTTTAGGGATTTAACAGTCAACAACTCATTCTGGGACGGTGTCAATCGATTCGGAAGCTGGCCCTGGCGTCCGCCATAGCGAAAATGTGTCTGTGATGCTGCAGATGGATAACTTATGAATATGCTCTCACCCGTATCGGTGGGCGTGCGGGCTAAAGCGGCATACTTGTAATATTAATATATATATAATTATGATTTTGGTCATTTTTATAGTTAAACACGTTTTTGGCCATATTCAGTTTACAACGTACACTACCTCCTAGATACTCCGAGGGAATATTCTGGAAATTTTACAGGTACTCCTCCGTCCTGTATCCTCCAAGGAAAGTCTATAAACTGTACAAGTACTCCTCCGCCCTGTATCCTCCAAGGCAAGTCTATAAACTTTACAAGTACTCCTCCGCCCTGTATCCTCCAAGGAAAGTCTATAAACTTTACAAGTACTCCTCCACCCTGTATCCTCCAAGGCAAGTCTATAAATTGTACAAGTACTCTTCCGCCCGGTATCCTCCAAGGCAAGTCTATAAACTGTACAAGTACTCCTCCATCCTGTATCCTCCAAGGGAAGCATATAAGCTTTATAAGTACTCCTCCACCCTGTATCCTCCAAGGGAAGCATATAAGCTCTACAAGTACTCCTCCACCCTGTATCCTCCATGGTACTTGATTAGAGAGAGAGTTTCAAGACCCCTAGGCATTGCAAAATGTGAGGACGGGACTATAAAGCTACTCCAAATCTCTTCTTTGGTACCTGTAGTGTGCTATTTAGGTGTTGATCAAATTCTGACATAATTCCACGGCCTTGAAAGTAGAAACCTCTCACGGGTGTGTCGGTCGCCTTACCTTCCCAACCAAACAGACCCCAAACCTGGCCGAGGTATTTATTTCTCAGGTAACAAGTTACGAGGGCACCTTTTGCTTCCACCCAGGACAATTTTTCTGAGCTGGGTTCCACGGTAAACGCGAAACACGAAACAAAGAAGAAGGGAAAAAAAAGAACTTGAAGGAAGTAGTGTATTCTGTTGAGAGAATTTTAAAAGCAAATATCTATGAGAACAAAAAATGGTTTTTGTTAGTTATATCGTTCTCAGCGTTGCCAAATGTATGACCTTGAAATAAGGAAATTTAAACCTACTTTTGAGTATTCCAAGTCTTAAAGAAAATATACGAATGTGTTTTATTGCAGTGGTTATTTATCAGATACTTAAAATAAGAACCTGGATGATGAGGTTATGTTTTAATAAAATGCTACATCATTCACCTGGAGAAAATAGAGGAGATTATTGGCTGGATCTTAAAAAAAACGCTTGGCTGAGCTGTCCAGTGGCAGGAGAACGAACAGGGGAGGAGGAAAAATAAATAATACAATTTGTGCTGTGACCACCCTATTAAATTACATCCTCCAATTCACAAATAACGATTCTACGCTCCCATTCCAGATAGTTTTCGTTTCGCGGGCAGTTAGCCCCTAGAGATCAACCAAAACATGGGAATTTTTGGACTTTTGAGAGTGGACAATTTCAACTTTTTGAACTATATTTGCAAGTCTATACAATATATAGGGACATAAAAAGAATAGATTTGTGTTAATTCCAAGGAACACCAAACACGTTAGGTGACCTGGCGGTCTAGGGGTAAGGTGTCAGACTTCTATGCTGGCGGCCGGGGTTCAATCCTCGGTCCCGGCACAGATTTATCTGATTACCAAACCCTTCCTTCACCTCTGACAAGATATCTTGTGAATGTGGGGAATGCCAGGCCTCCACCGTGGTTCGGATTCCGCGTTAAACTGTAGGTCCTCCATTTCATCTCACAATCACCCTACCATTGCACATTAGCGTAAGTGCGTATAACATGAACGGGTAGTAAGACGCGGTGATAATAATAATAATATTTAACCTAAGTGCAACACCTGACTGACAAAATCTCAGCTGCGGTTCTTTTTTCATAGGAAGCACCTTATTTGAAAACGTTGCCACATTAGCGAAAATAAAAATATATACGATTGTATTACAATGTCTTATTAATGTATTTACAGTTTTAGTCCGTTTAGTTAATAATATGAATATAAATTACATAATAGTGCATCAAAAGTTTTGTTAAAAGCATTTAATAACTTTTGGATGATTTTTATAACTAATAAATCAAATAAAACCTTTTTTTATAGACTGCAAATTTTAGTGACTTTTAAGCAATGTTGGTAGTTGAAAGTTGGCTTCCTGTTAAAATCAAATTTTAAACTGCCCCACCTAACTTTCTAATATTGTGTACTAACACAGCTCAAAGAATAATGTCCATACCTAGATTTAAAATCAACCCACCGCTTTTTACAAAAAGGATCTGTACTATGTCACGGTACACTATTCTGTAAAGTTGCTATCCTCGATTTTAAAATCTCGAAATTTGTTGTCGTTTACTTCCACATGAGCGCAAAATCATGAAATTTCCGCCGTACAATATTGATAGTTTTGACGTGCTTTAAATTTTTATGAACACATGGACTTGAGCCATCTTAAGGCGGGGGTGTTAGGGGACGCGAGAAAAGACCGGTGGTGTTTTTTTCAGTTTTTATAGCAAAACACTTTTTTTCGTCAAAAGAAATCAAATATTGTTCCAGTACAAACATAGAGTTAAATTTTCTTCACATGGTGACCTTAAAATTTCTTGAATATTTTTCAAGGATGTCCTGGAATTTAATGACAACATTTCTCTTCATTTAAAAAGTTTCTCATCTAATGCCGCTATGGTCCTGAAAGATAGTCAACAACTGTTGATGTCACCATGTTTAGAAAATTAAACTCTGTGTTTGAACTGGAATAATATTTGATTTATTGTGAGCAAATAATATTTTGATAAAAAGGACTTCAAAAAATAATGGCCTTTTCTCGCCTTCCCTACATCCCCACCTTAAACCATAAAAGTAAGGAACTACTTTGTTTCGTTTCATCTCTGTTAAATTAAGTTAGTGTGAGGAAAAAGTTATGTTTGTTTCTTTAAGATGAATGAAAGGAAATAACTAACAGATGCTCAAGAAGTTTCTCTCATTACTTCCTCAAGGCATTCAATTAAATTTAAAGCACACTGTTTATCCAGTCTAAACAATTTGATAAGTTTATTTTCACCCAACTTTAAGGCCTTTTAACGTTTACTAAATATACGTGATTCTCTGTTAGAGGAATGACCACCCTTTTTTATCTAGGGATCTATTCCAAAGAAGGAACTTCCTTTGCGATATACAGCGGAACTATGGGCTTAAATTGTTTGTTTCATTGGTAAAAAATAAATAGCCTATTTTGTGTTTTAATAGTAAAGTTATATTTCATATAAAGTATTGTAGTCCTTTCACACACTAAAATTTATTTTTTCACCAAGCCAAGTAATATATATAATTTCCCTGAGAAAAAAAGTATTTTCGCATCAAACACTTGACTTTATATATAAGTTGATGCATGACGCCGCCGCATAATCTTAGGATAGTTTGTTGAATGAGAATTAATAATTACTCTTGACATAAACGAAGGCGGGATTATAAATGGTCATCAGTCAGACAGCTTAAATATTTCGATTTTCTAACGTCGATTCGAGAAAAAAAAACTGCAAACCCTTTCTTCCATTTTCTTTCTCTTGATCTTTTTTGATCGATCTACCAGGTGATCGACCAAACCATTGGCCCCGGTTGACCGGCAGATCGCGATCGACTGTTTGTCCATCGCTGCCTATTATATATTCATTTTCAAATTCTTTGATTTTTCTTTGATTACCAAATAGTTAATCCAGACGTCTACCATTTTAACTTTATCTGACAATATAATCCACCTCGGTGGTCTTAGGGTAAAGTGTTCACCTCAAAAGCCGATATTCGTGGGTTCAAACCCAGCAGGGGTCGATGGATTTTTCTTGAACGATAAAAATCCATAGCACAACTTCCTTTGGAGGGGAAGTAAAGCAATCGGTCCCGTGTCGATTATGGCATGTAAAATAACCCTGGAAGTTATGTGAAAATACCTTTCCCGGCAAAATTGGTAGCCTTTTTCACTCTATCTTATAGAAATTAAAATATATCGTTGCGTAACAAAGTTTAGTTCAAGAATAGCTAAACAGAAAAAGTTATCTATAATTTAATATGTATATATATATATATATATATATGAAATTTCACGTAGCCCCGGGGCCAGATTGTTCTTTTTCTCATTCTCATTCAATATTTAATACATTTTTTTATGTAGTTTATTTTAATTATTTTGGATGTAAATTATATAATATTTATAGCTTGCATTATTCACCATCAAATTTGGAAGCACACAGTTGAAGAAAAATTATATATTTATGGGTACGAAAACCAAAAACAAAGTTGAATACCCTTCGTCTATAATATATCCCTAAAGCAAGACACACTTTTTAGTATTTTCTCCTAATACTGTCTCTCTTGTTTTCCTCCATGTCTTACTACCCGTCCACCTGGCTATCCGCATGATTATACTAGGGTTATATTGATAAAGAAGGGAGAGTTTTACCCCTTCAAATAAATAATTAATGAAGCCAAATTTTCCTACAAATAACCATCTGGATGGTCTCTTATTCGGGAAAAAAGGATTTTTTCTTACTAGGAATCTACTATCCTATATATTATTTCAGTTGTCAACATCCCTTTTTCTCAAGGTATCAGTGGATAGGATTTCTTACCGACTTCTCACATAGCATACTCAGTTTACGTTAAAATACAATGATTAAAATTTAAGTTAAAAAGAAAAATCTAACAATATTTTTGTATCAATTACCAAAAATAACATCTCTTTGATATTTTGTGCATACACTTGGCTGAGTATTTAATTTCAACAACCCCACTAAGGCCTAATTAATTTATTTATTTTGCGGAGGGAAGGGAAGGTTAAATGTGCGAAAGTTTCGCAAGGGTTTAATGGTGTAGTCATATCCTTGGAATAAAAAAAGGCTTGGTTGATGGAGACGACATTATTACATATATATACATAAAGTGACCATTTTCTCTTAACATAAATACGAGACACTATATTTTCATAGGTTGGCTACTCGGTTTACTCCATTAATTATTATGTTTATTATTATTAATTAGTTACTATTACCGCTTGCTAGTTAAGCGAGATATTGATGCAGACTGACTGACCGCTATGTGAAATGTACTAAATAATGATTAGATAAGAACAACTTGTGAATGTGAGGAATGCCAGGCCTCCGCCGTGGTTCGGATTCCACGTTAAACTGTAGGTCTTCCATTTCATCTCACAATCACCCTACCATTACACATTAGCGTACGTGCGTATAATCCGAACGGTTAGTAAGACGTGATGCTAATAATAATAATAATGATTAGATAAGAATTCGGGGATTTCCAACGCCCAACGGCTAAATTCCAAACTCAGGGCTGTTCATGTAAAATTATAACCGAAAATTTCGTGTCATTATTATGTTTTAATAAACTCAGAAAGAGAAATACTTTAAAACATCGATGTTTCAATGATTCACACCATGTAATTTCTAAAATAGAGGACACTTACGGGACACATAGTGAAACACGGAACATACACGCGTTTTTTTCGGGCCTGTAAAAAGAAAATGGGACGAGACTCTCAAATACGAAAGGGATGGTCACCTTGTATATGAATGAAGACATCAAATAGTGTGTTGGGGACTTGTGGGTGAGAAGGGACGTTTTCAAAAACATTGTAGCTCAACCTTAAAATAGTATTAATTATTTTATTCACTGAAAATAAAATCCAAACGAATGACATCTAAATATGAAACTTTTCCGGTAAAATTTTCAGATAATTATATCACAGGAAAAAACTATATATACATACGCTTTGATTTTCATATTGGAGTATTAACATATCTAATCTAGAGCATACCCAACATTAGTGACACATTCAACCACCGAGAGCTGTAGTCAACACGTAGTACAAGAAGAGAAACTGGAGTAGCTGTTATTGCTTTATTTAAACTCATCTAGATGGCTGTATATAGGATCAAAATTTTCCGTGAAAAAAAAAAAAATAATAATAATATTTAGCACCACGTCTTACTACCCGTTCGGGTTATACGCTTTAAGTACTAACTACGCTAATGGATTAGGAATTGGGAAGGTTGAGTTATAGGAAGTGAACCCGCATTTTCGTGGAGGAAGAGGGGAAAACCATTTAGGAAAAACCATCCCCAGTTCACCCGACCGAGATACGAGCCTTGATCTCCCCGTCCTCAGCAGTCGAGCTCAACACGACAAGCGCGTTAGCCAACTACGCCACCGAGGCGGGTAATCCGTGAAAAAAGATTAAGGGAAACATTTTCTGGTAAATTTTCAAAAAAAAAGAAAATTCACCTTCTCACACCACAAAGTACCAGACACGGATGAAACTGGGGTCCTCAATTTGGGGGGGCATGAACAGAAGAGGCAATATCTTGTGCACCCATGACCATTAAGGTATTTATGGATCTACAAGTTACAGCCCTGGTTGGCTACCTGAGGTCTTTATCTGCACACTCTAGGTTCAACACTAACAAGCCCCTTTTGAGAACCAAAGTCCGCCTTCACAATTACTGACACTATTATCGACACTAAGTTAAGCGCTCACTGATTGTTATCGCCAAAACATGTTAGCAGAGATTGCAAAGCTAGTAGAGCTTTTGTTTCGAATAGAAGATTGTGTGTCAGTAGAGGCAGTGATGTTATCTGTCACTCAAGAGATGCCGCGCTTTTCTCGCCACTGTTTGCCTTGTAAGATATTGGAAATGTAAGGGATTAAAATAACAGAACTAAAAATGTTGGTTTCTTTTCCTGGAAAAAAAAACCTTTCTCAGTTTATTTTGAGGATTCGTAGAATAGTCTTAACATTTTAAAAATGTGAAAGGGAAAGAATTGAATAGTCAAGACTTATATTATTCTCGAAACAATTCAAATTTTGTCTTAATTCCACCCAATTCTATTATTGGCATTGAGAGGTAGTGAGTGATATCCTTGTTTGCTTTGTACTTTGGGGCTTGTTCGAAACTGTGTGTGTGTTTGTGTGTGAGTGCTTTTTCTGGTAGTCCCATTTTCATAAGATTTTTTTTTTCTGACAGCTAAAAAAGTTACTAGTTTTAAGTACACTAATCAAATAGTAAAACATTGTTTAAATCGAAAAACCAACGCCTCGACACGGGAATTGAACCCATAACCTTTGGTTAGGATCAATTATGGTCTAATCACAGAGCTATCAAGGAATGATCCCGTCCGCATGGCCATTTTTCACTCATATTTCAAGACAGAGAGCTCAGTAGTGTACTAAGTCATAGGTCCCGGGTTTGATTCGCGTCTCCAGGTGTCATTTTTCAATTTAAAGAATATTATATTTATATGTGGCTATAAGCGTAACTAGCAAATAAAATAGTTTTCCTCTTTTTTTTTCTTTACGCCGGTCTTACCTGTCAGGTTATGCACCTATATACTAATTACACGGGCTAGGGATTAGGAAGGCTTATTTTAGAGTAAGTGCACCCAAATTTGTGTGTAGGCAAAGTGGAAAAACATTTTGGGGGAAAACCCCCCTCAGTGCACCCGACTGGGATTGAATTTCGATCTCCCAGTCTTTGGCAGTCTAGTCTAACACGAGATTAACGCGTTAGATCACGTGGTCACTGGAGTGGGTCTAGGCTATTTAATCAATAGAGTAAAATGTTATCAATTTTAGACGCATCTCGGGTGACCTGGTGGTCTAGGGGTAAGGTGTCGGACTTCTGTGTTGGCGGTCCGGGGTTCAATCCTCGCTCCCGGTACAGATTTATCTGATTACCAAACCCTTCCTTCACCTCTGACAAGACATCTTGAGAATGTGGGGAATGCCAGGCCTCCACCGTGGTTCGTATTCCACGTTAAACTGTAGGTCCTCCATTTAATCTCACAATCACCCTACAATTACATATTAGCGTAAATGCGTACAAACCGAACGGGTAGTAAGACACGGTAATAATAATGATAAAAAATAGACGCGTCTCGGTGGTCTAAGGGCCACCGCGCACTGGGCGACCAGCCGCGCGACCAGTTGACCAATTACTGAGGTGGCCAGTCGCGTCCTTGGTCGCGGAGCAAGTCACCGGTGTAGACAGTGTCTGGTCGCGTGACCCGTTGTCGCTGCGGCCAAAAGACACCGCACCGTGACTTACTCCGCGACCAGGCCACGTCAGCCATCTTTTCTTCCCCGCCCCCTCCTCCTCACTCATAAAATGAACGTGGAGCAAATAGCAGCGTTTTGGTACGTTTTAAGAAAACGGTTAAATAGAAGGGAAAAGAAAGAGATGCTGGGTGCATCTTATTATTATTATTAGCACCGCGTCTTACTACCCGTTAGGGTTATACGCACTTACGCTAATGTGTAATGTTAGGGTGATTGTGAGATGAAATGGAGGACCTACAGTTTAATGTGGAATCCGAACCATGGTGGAGGCCTGGCATTCCCCACATTCACAAGATGTCTTGTCAGAGGTGAAGGAAGGGTTTGGTAATCAGATAAATCTGTGCCGGGACCAAGGATTGAACCCCGGACCCCAGCACAGAAGTTTGACACCTTACTGGGTGCATCTGAATATGTTACAAACGCGCGATGAGAAGGGATTGTTTGCAAAAGTTTATGAATAGGAAATATTAATAAAAAAAAGTATTTTAATCACACACAGGACTGTTAGTGTCAAGGAACTTAGCTATTTTTATTTTACTTTAATACCGCGTCTTACTACTCTTTCAGGTTAATAAGCCTATGTACTAATTACACTAATGTGTTAAGGATTAGGAAGGTTTAATTTAGTGGAAGTGCACGCGTATTTGCATAGATTAAGAGTGTAAAACCATTGTAGGGAAAAAAACACCCTCAGTATATACGACCGGAATCGAACTCTGGTCGCTCCATCTTCGGCAGTCTGTAGTCTACTATTAGAGCAGCGCGTTAGACCATGGGCCGACGGAAGAGGATTGTTCCCATATTGAAAGAAAACATGTTATTGTATGTTGGACAACCAAGCTTACTGCACAGACAGCACTGATAAACAATCACGAGTGACTGGTCGCTCTTGTTTCAACTGCCCGTGCGATACCTGACAGTCATGTGTAAACATCCGGTCTCTGTGACCGGCTCTTAGCCGCTCGGTATTCCAGTGGCCGCCATGACAGACTGACCGCTGAATACGAGTGCGCACGCGCGCGCCGTGTCACAAACTTTCGCAAAATTAATATTGGTTATAGGTTGTTTTTTTAGAACCGCGTCTTACTACCCGTTCGGGATATACGCTCATGTACTAATTACTCTAATGGTTTTAGGGATGAGGGAGGTTATATTTATAGGGAGTGTACCCGCATTTACTCGTAGAGAGAGTGTCGATCTCCTCGTAATCGATAGTATTGTCTACTGTAATAGTGGTATGTTGGACCATGAGGCTACACCTGTAGATCACGTGACTTGAGGTATGAATACGTGAGGTTAAAACTAGTAACTTTTCTAGTTGTCAAATATGTCAAATTTTTAAGAAAATTTGAGTATGCAGTCAGCCTTCTCGCATGTTATATCTTAGGGGGCGGCCAGACTGAGCGCGCGAGCGACTAAAATATAAAATAGAACACATTGGTTGTAATGGGAGGTGGCCACACTGGAGCGAGCGAGCGACTGAGCGCGCGCGCTTGAAAGATAGAACTGTTTCTATTTTTCAAGCGCGCACGCTCGACCCGGTACAGTCTAGCTTACAGGCGCTAGGCAATATTATTCTATGTTGGTTCATTGAGTGCTGGGAAACTTCTCATTTTGACATGATATTTGACTCTTTTCTATCAGCGATAGCTTTAACACACTTTCAATTAATGGCCTAATTTAATTGGTAAGACCATAAATATATGTAAGCACGATATGTTAAAATACTTCAATATTATGATCAAATTAGGCCTTTACAAATAATAATCACCATTAGTTTGGAGAGTATGAAAAAACCACAACAATAAATAAGTTTTAAGAATCACCTTCAGTTCACTGAGCCTTCGAACCTTTACCTCCCAGTCAAAAGCTATGGAGTGCAACGCACCATTCCGCCACTGGTGCGGCTAATCTGATTTTAAAACACTTCAGTACATTAAAAATATTTGTTGTAAGAATTTTCGAGGAGCAGAGATGTACCAAGTGTCTTTGACAGAGACATCTTCTCTAATGAACTAGGGTCTGATAATTACGCGCTCGCCAGTGTGGCCACCCAGTCGCTTGCGCGCTCGCTCGCACGCTTGTCAGTCTGGCCGAACCCTTATGTACCCGTATTTGTATCGAGGCAAAGTTGAGAAACCATCCTCGGTATACTTGGCTGGGATTTGAGCCCTGACCTCCACGTTACCAGCAATCCGGAGACCATACAAGACTGGTGACTTTGCCCACGTGCCCACCAATGGGAGGGAGAATGTACTAATATTATATCAGGATGAGCCCAGAAACCAATAATACGTATCTTTGACAGTATCGTCTAGAATCGAACCAAAGATCTCTAGACCATTGCATTACGGGTGAAGTTTCCTTACCTGGTGGTGGATGTAGGGGACGCGAGAAAAGGTACTTTTTTTTCAGTTTTATAGCAAAAAATATTTTTTCGTTTGAAATAAATAAAATATTGTTTCAGTAGAAACATAAAAAAAAATTTTTTTTCACATTGTGATATCAACAGTTGTTGAATATCTGTCATAAGAATTTGATGACAAACCTTTTAAATGAATAGAAAAAAGGCATCACTAAATTCCAGAACATCCTTAACAGATATTCAAGAAATGTTGATGTCACCATTGGAATAAAATTAAACTTTATGTTTGTATTGAAGCATGATTTGATTTATTTTGACAAAAAAATAATAATTTTATATAAAAACTGCAAAAACACTTTTTTCTCGCGCTCTTTGTATCCCTCCACCATAATTCTGTACTGGTCAATCATGACTGTGTTTACGACCAACTACCATAGAAACTATTAACGAAACATGTAGCAATTATAATACTTGTGCGTTTTTCAATAGGATTACCAGATTAGAATCCTGGAAAAAGAATGCATTCAAAAAATTAGGTTTAGGGGAAAGATATTTGCTCATTCAAAGAATTTTATTCAACATAATTTTTATTGATGTGAGATTAAATATCATGTAAATGACATATTAATGATAATAAGTAGGTAATTTTAACATATTTTGTTTTTCAATTAATTGGTTTTTTTAAAAGAATACATTTTGATATCGAGACGGAAAAATAACACTACGTAATTTTGATACGTCCAAAAGAATGCATGCACTATTTAAAGATTTTAAGGGCCCTACAGACGTTTCGATCTGGTTAGCCCACCAGTCGGCCCAACCTAATCAGGTGGTACCTACAGACGACCTAACTTAGTGCCTAATTTCATGTTGTATGTTTTGTTTTTTTCTCTAAAAGACACACGCATCATGCCTCCTATATTATACAAACACTAAAAAGTTGGGATCACGCTAATAGCATCGTTAGGAATTAATTCCAAAAAAAGGAAAATGTGGGTAAAAAAATGGCTAATTGAACGGAAAAATTCAGTCATGTGATGTTACTACATACACAATACTACCCGCGCACGTGTTTGTAGTACAAATGACACGCTGAATCACCCGACAACGTTACACACGACATGATTTGGTCGGGTGGTCATGCGGTTGGATGCGCCCGGCCACCCGACATAAAATAGGAATTTTTTTGTCGGGCGACAGATCTACACACGACCCGATATTGCGCCTGATATGACCACACCGGCCCGACCACCTGACCAAATCGTGTCGTCTGTAGTGCTTTTATTAATTGCTAGCGCATGCGCAGAGCAGTAATTTTCGTGTCTTACTAACAAAGAGTAAAAAATAAAAATATATACAGTATTTTGTTTTTAAATTAGGTTTGTTCGACACCATAGCTCAATCGGTATCGTGTCTGTCTATTTATCTCGGGGTCTTGGGTTCGATTCCCGTCATTCCCGAAAAAAAATGTATCATTGGTGAAATGTGGGTTTCCTCTTTCAAAGTGATAAGTTAATGGCCGGGAGCTATATGTTTGTGTCTGTTCTAGATTTAATTAAGTTTATAAGTCGTGTACTAATATTGTCAGTCAGTTCAGAAAGTTCACGTTAAATA